>CAMOHE010051451.1:0-45618 GCA_946598075.1 Artocarpus hirsutus
TCCCTTAAGAGGTTTTTATTTCCTTCTCGAGTACCAATTAAGCTAGTAGCTCAATTGGTACTCGAGATAGAAATAAGAACCTCTTAAGGGAGGTTTGAGGTTCGAACCCGAGGGACGCGAAAGAAATCCCTGAGGGGCCAAAGGGGATAGTACGGATGAGTGGACGGCACGAGGATGGTCTACCAATAAGAGCCACAAGTCCGAGGGCCCCGCAAGGTGGGTCCTATGGAGGCTTGAGGGAGTACGCCCGGGCCGGACGCCACAATATATACATATATATCTTTTTGATTAATAAAATCTCTTCTTTACCAGATATTATCATTTATATTCATTATGAGGTTTATTATGAAATCCGTCTCAATCTATTGTTTCAGAAAACAGTTAATAAAAACCTTTGTCAACAAATCATTTGAAAACATTTTCGTAAAAATCCCTTTAAAGCCAAAATATTTAAAATTGGCTATCAAAGAAGGGGTAGAAGTCCTACCTCGATATCCATGTTGGTGTCCTACACCGTAATCCCGGTCCGCTATACGTTAGCTCTGCGGATCCACGCACGAATCCTAAATGCATAGTAACTTAGCCCATTAGTATCTAACCTGAGGTATCCTATGGTACTGAATCATCTCATGGTGTCCTAGTGTGCCTTTTAGGTTTATAAAATCATTTTATAAAGTTGAAATTTCAATCAGGATTCAAAACAGTGAAAACGGGTGAAAAATCACAAAATTACATCATGCTCGGTCGGCCTGCCGGTCGTCCTGGTTCGGCCTGTCGAACTACACAGTTCAGCTTGCCGAAAGAGCAGGTTCGGTTGGCCAAACATCTCCAGGTTCGGCCTGTTGGTCGGATGAATCCGGCCTGCCGACCTCTTGAATCCGACCCACCAAACATGAAGTTCGGCCTGTCGATCTGAAAAATTCTAGAAATTTTCATGTATGGGTTCTCGGCATCTCAAATCCAAATCTTCAAATCTAACCTGTTTTCTCAATTCTCAGGCATGGGTAATCATCATAAACAATAGAAAATCATAGTAGAACAATTTTTTATGGATTAAAACATGTTTTAAACAAGATTTTCACAAAAATCCAAAAATAGAGAAAATAGAGGAAAAATAAAAAATCTCGATTCTAATCCGTTTTGATGAAATAAGATATGTATTCTAGCTAATCTAAGTCCATCTAACTTAGATTGAAGCTTTCCTGGGCTTAGAAACTCTTAGATTTCAAAATGCAAGAAAATTTGAAAAATAGAAAAACTTTTGAATTTTTAAAAACTAACCTCGAATCGAAGCTTGAAAATAATGTTTTTGTTATTGAATCTCGTTCCCAAGCCTTCAATCTTCTAACCCGAAGCTTGAAATCGAAATTTGGTTCAAAATTTCAGAGAGAGAATGAGAGAGGGTGAGAGTGGCCGAGAAAGTGAGAGACGAGAGAAAGTGGGCGAGTGAGAAATGAGAGGAGAGAGAGGAAGAGTTAAATAAATAGAGGAAAGAGAGACAAAACCAGTGAAGAAAAACCGTGTGTATAGCACGTGGTTTTTCAAAAGGGACGTGTTGGTTATTTGACGAATTGTTTTGTTTTAAAATTTAAAATAGTACTTAAAAATAATTAAAAATCATTAACAGAATCAAAATGAAATTAATTTAAAAATTTCACAAAATGATCTAGTTAAGTTTAAAATAATCATTATGGCACACTAATCTACCATTTAATACTCTAATTATACTTAATTAACTCCGGGGTGTTACATTGACCATCTGCTGCTATAGGTGCATTACTTGTTGCAATTAATTCCAATAAAGCATGGGCTAATATATTAAATAAATGTATATTAATGCTATCAGATAAGACTAGCCTAATTAAAGTGATATAATAAAGTATAAAGTTTTGGGTTTTAAAGCATCTCATAAAGTGTGGGCACAAAATTATGTGTAGAGACTTAAAGTCTAATTTTTATTTTTATGATGGGCCAAAATAAAAATAAGACAAATTAAGGAATAATTTATAAAAGGATTATGGTCCCTAAGTCATATGGTACGTATCTTTTTGGCATCCCCTTACTGGAAAAGAGAGAAAAACTTTCTCTCAGAGAAACTGTACTGACTCAGAAGATCAAGAACCAAAATTTAACCGTTCAAATGGATTCAGGTATGCTTCCGCTAAAATTCTTGATGAATTAATATGAGTTTTGAGATTTGATGATGGTTTTCATCTGTAAAGTTTAATTCAATATTACTCTCCAATATCATCACTAGAACTGTTGAATTTCAAGCCTTCTTGATCATTACTATATGACGGACCATTTGAAGTTTCTTTTCTTAATTGATATTGTTATAGTAAACTTGGAAAAAGAAAAATTTAGTTTGGAGCCATTAAAGGCATTCAAAATAATCTCTCAAGTTCAAACATAAAAGACAATAACAACTCAGAGTTCTTTATATAGAGAGATTAAGAGAAGATGTTTTCATTTTTTTTTAGTGTAAGACTCTTGAAACTTTGATTTGTGATAGGTTTAATAAACACGAAACTATAACAAATATTCTCGGAACTCAACATGTTCATTAAACGTTTTAAGTCAATGCAATTAACACTGCTGCAAAGATAACATTAGACCATGCTTATTTGATGACGTTTAACTCAAAACCGCATCTAATGTGTTTTTCTTTAGAAGGCATGAAAATCAAATTTTATTAATTGTCCAGTTTCCTTAAAAAAAAAAAAATAAAATTGTAGTTATTGAGTTATCAAAACATGGGTCCTTCATTTGTTTTTCCAGCTTGTTCGTTATGTTTAGTTGAATAATTACTTCTTCCATATTGGATATGACATAGTTCATGTACACCAAGAAATTGTTGTCTCCTTTTAATTTCCTTTAGAAAAAGTAAAATAATTCACATTCAATAATTTACCCTTTTTTCTTGTAAAGATCTTTGGAGGTGGTAGTAATCCTATCATACGCTTGATACCGTATTAGTACTCCGGATTATAATATATTAAAATGATATTTTATATTAAATGAAAAAAAGAGGAAAAACGCTATCATTTTCAAGGCAAAGATTGGAAATTTATATTCATTAATAAGATATTAATCATTTGTATTTCAGACAAAAATATAATAGTTAAAATCCTTTACTTTTATACAGATTTATTTATTTTTATAAATTACATATTTATGTTTTTAATTAAAGAGAAACAAACACCAACAAAAAAGATACTTAGCCTCAGCAACAAATTGGTTCCACCTTTATAATCTTTCGCCGCTAAATGGGTGAGAAAATGTGCACTTAATTCCCTCAATTAGGAGATGCAAAATTAACCATACATCAAACTCTCAACTGGCTCTTTTAGCATAACCCCGACATTTGATAGAAACTCTAATTAGTTGGAACCAAGGAATCTCCTATATAGGGGACATTAGACACAATACCAATAGTAAATACCTCGTGAATTGAACTTAAACACATGATAATACTGTAGGAATACTACCTCTATTATTACAACTAAAGCCCCAAAATAGACAAACACTACAAAATATTGGCATGACGGAGATCTTGTTGCATTTATGTAAAACAACAACCATGCATTCAAGAGTCCAGGAGGTAGATAGTAATGCAACTGGAATAACCAGTGAACACCTAAGTCAGAGCCACACTAGGGAAAGCACCTCGTTGAGCGTACAGTGAACAAGAACCCATAAGGTCTTCCTTCCCAACCGCCGCCCATGCTGTGCGACGACCTCCCTCTAAAGATGCATGCCTTCTAGCTGGATTTGTTGCCATCTTGACCAAAGAAGCCGACTTTCCCTTGCTGTGAATCCCCCTATGGATGATGATCACCACCATGGCAACTTGACGGTAGGAAAAGATCTATTGAAAGAGCATCTTATTTCTCTTGAGAAAATAGGCGTGGGAAGAGTAAATAAGAGTGGCAACAATTTTGAATTTATGAAAAAAACAGATTAGGTAAAGCACATAGTAGGATGGACATTTTGGCTCTATCGATATGTGATGTTATTTTAATTGTAAGATTAATTTTTCAACGGTTTGATTAATAAATAGTAGCGCGTTGTAAATTTTTAATGTAAACAATCTCAAATAGATTGTTTAAAAATTAATCCTACGGTTAAAATAACAAAACTTATCTTAGGTCAACATTTTGTCCTTTTTATCCACGGACCATGTCCAATGACTAACAAAATTTGTTTCTATTTATTACAAAAAATTCTGTTTACGGGTATAGAGCTAAGCTTTCCCATTGGCCCCTGCCCATACTTAACCCACTTTTTTCTGTTCTGACGAAATTTTGGATTTCGTTAAATTTAGAAATAGAAAAAAGAAATTAACAGGCAGGGACATATGTGACATAATGTCTCTAGTCCATAACTATCTAGTCTTTTGGACTATCATCGTAAAAACATATCCCAATCAATATTGGAATGCGCGCCAAAACGAACTGCCAAACTTTCAACAAATCACGTAACGCCGCGTAACCGTTTCTACTCACATCCACGTCATCACGTGGGTTCCTTATACGTAACGTTTTTAAACAAGTTAGTTCCTCGTTCAAATCTCCCACCACCTCGCTCATCATCGTCATCAATCTCTCTCTCTCCTTTCTCTCTCTAAAAATGCAAACCCCCGATCAAGCTCGAACGGCGGAGGACCAATCTCAGCCGATTTCCCGGAGAATCGAGCGGCTGTCCTTCCACCTGACCCCCGTTTCTCGCCCTCTCGTCTCCGGCGACGGCGACCAGCTGCGGATGCTAGAATGCGCCAGGGGAGCGCCGAGGCTGAGCGTGGACACGGCTATACTTACGGAGTGCATGAGAGGGAAGCACAGAGACATTCAACAGCGAATCTTCGAGTACTTCAGCTCGAGGCCGGAGCTCCAGACGCCCCTCGAGCTCTCAAAGGACGACCACCGCGAGCTCTGCATGAGGCAGCTCCACGGCCTCGTCAGGGAAGCCGGGATCAGACCCTTCCGCTACTTGTTGGAAGATCCATCCAAGTACTTCGCAGTTCTCGAGGCTGTCGGGAGCGTCGACATGTCTCTCGGAATCAAGACCGGTGTTCAGTACAGGTGATGATCTTTTTACCTTTTCCTTTTCCTTTTCCTTTTTTTTTTCTCTTCCAATTGATGTGGATTTATGGCGATTTAGGGCATTGTGTTTTGGGAATTTAGGTTTTGAGAGGGGTAGAAATTCAAGAATGTTATGGAATTTGCTTTGAGTTAATGAGAATTTAAATCACTTTGATTGGTGGCAGTTGATGTGTAGGTATTATATTAGTTTCTCCTTCGTCTAGAGATGGTGAAGGAAGGGACTATTGTGTTATATGAATGTAATTATTGGGTATAAAACAATTTTAGTTTTAATTTGAGAGGGCAAAATTTTGTTGGTAGAAGTTTGGTGGGAGATGTTTGGCTCTCTGGAAGTTTGTACGCAATACCTATAAATTACGATTAGTGGGGAATATTAGCCGTAGATTATGTTTTATTTTAATGAAATGCATGCTTATTAAAGAAAAAGATATTAATTTGTGTGATTATAAATAGTAAGATTCTCTCAAGGTTGATGTCTGGCACGATGAGGAGTAACTTATAGAATTTTTTCTAGTACCACTCTTTCTACTTTTATTTTGTGAATGATTTATGTTTCGAAATTTATTGTTATCGAGTATACAAGTTAATTGAAGATATGGCTAGCGGCTACGAAGACCAGCAGCCTTACAGAATTGTTTCATAAGGTGTTCTACAGTTATAATGTTTGGTTTGCGGTTGAAGGAAGTTTTAATTAATGTAGTAAAGGACAAGTGAATGGTCAGAGTTTCAGAATTTTAGGTTCTATCCAATTATGCTGAAGCTGTATCATCTTCTAATTCTTTTGTTTTTTAAGGTATTATCTTGCAATTCTGATTATTATCTTTACATTAATTTGCGGAATTTTTGTGTTTTAAAAATATGGCAGTCTTTGGGGTGGCTCTGTGATCAATTTAGGAACCAAGAAACACAAGGATAAGTACTTTGATGGTATTGACAATTTGGACTTTCCAGGTTGTTTTGCTATGACTGAGCTTCATCATGGTAAACTCCTCCACTACTCTTTCCTTATTTGTTTCTTTTATTTTTCTATGTTATTCAGAGTTAAAAGTATAGTGGTCTGCATCTCTAGTATCTTTTTATTTTTGTTTGTATGAGTTACATTTTCTAGGAGAGAATATATCCCAGCTCAAGGCATTTATTGACTGACCTATGAAGTTTAAATTTAAATTATTACACGAAAAATTATGTTGGGGAAACTAATTGCTTTTACAAAAGTATTTTATTGGAAACAGACTATTATATCCATTAATGTTGAGACCTGAGTTATCCTTTCATTTGTGGCTTAAGTTCCTTCGTTTAAAATGTTCAGTTAGTCACGTACAACTCCTGAAAATATCTGTAGACTATAATTAAAGGACTATCCATCATTTCTGTTTGAGCAATATAATAAATGAATTGTAAATAGCAGTTGCCAATTATTTTGTGTATGTTTCTTTCATTTTTTTTTTACTTTGTTATGTTGTTGTGGATTTTTTAACTGTTGCTTTTTGCATGTTATATTTTGTACATCTTTTTCTATGCTCTTGTGTAGCATGCATTCATGCTTAAAATCTCAATCTTTACTGCTTCTCTTTTTCTAAGTGTATGGATAAAGGTTCAAACGTTCAAGGCCTCCAAACAACAGCAACATTTGATCCGATCACTGATCAATTTATAATCAACACACCACATGATGGGGCGATCAAATGGTGGATCGGTAATGCTGCTGTTCATGGAAAGTTTGCAACTGTTTTTGCTAAGCTGATGTTACCGACTCATGATGCCAACGGAGTTTCCGATATGGGGGTCCATGCCTTCATTGTGCCAATAAGGGATCTAAAGACCCATGAAACTCTTCCAGGAATTGAAATACACGATTGTGGCCATAAGGTTGGTCTAAACGGAGTGGATAATGGAGCACTGAGATTCCGTTCAGTCAGGATTCCTCGGGAAAATCTTCTTAATCGGTTTGGAGACGTCTCTCGCGATGGAAAATACACCAGTAGCCTCCCAACAATAAACAAAAGATTTGCTGCAACACTAGGGGAACTTGTAGGTGGGAGAGTTGGCCTGGCGTATTCATCAGTTAGTGTCCTCAAGCTTGCCACTACAATTGCGATAAGGTATTCATTATTACGCCAGCAGTTTGGTCCTCCCAAACAGCCTGAAGTCACTGTACTGGACTACCAGTCTCACCAGCACAAGCTGATGCCAATGCTTGCTTCAACCTATGCTTTCCATTTTGCCACAGTGTATTTAGTGGACAAATATTCAGAGATGAAGAAAACCCATGATGAGCAATTGATTTCGGATGTTCATGCACTTTCAGCAGGCCTTAAGGCTTATGTGACGTCATACGCAGCAATTTCATTGAGTGTCTGTAGGGAAGCATGTGGAGGCCATGGGTATGCTGCTGTTAACCGCTTTGGTATTCTCCGGAATGATCATGACATTTTCCAGACATTTGAAGGGGACAACACAGTGCTACTACAACAGGTTGTAACTACGCTCTATTAAATACACCACCAATTTTATTCCATCAAATAAGTCGTGCCTTTAAAAAATATATAGATAAATATGTCATCAATGGTTATAGTCATGGTGCTAACCATAGAATAAAAGAATAGGAACGGCTAAGCATGTAGTTGTGTCTGCACTCACCATTCTAGTCCAAGAGACCGTCCCTGTCTTGACTGCTTCAAAGTGTAGTTAGCGAGAATTACATGCATATATAAATATTTGCAATGCCGTAAAAAAAATAAAGTTACTCAATATCCTTCAATATCATAGATGACATTATCTATGCAGTTGCATAGTGGATTCCAGATTTTAACTTGTAAAAGGAACATTCCTTTTTGTACTATTTACGCCACATACTTTATTTGGAATTCAGGGTCAAAAGAATGGAGACTGCATCTAGTGAGTAAGCCAATGGGAAGATATTTGGTAAAAGAATTCCTTAAACAAGTTATATTCTGAATTTTAAGTTGTCATTGCAGGTAGCAGGTGATTTGTTAAAGCAATACAGGGAGAAGTTCCAAGGTGGGACATTCACGGTCACGTGGAACTATCTAAAAGAATCCATGAACACCTATCTATCTCAGCCAAATCCAGTAACTACTCGATGGGAAAGTGGAGATCATTTACGAGATCCTAAGTTTCAGTTAGATGCCTTCAGAGTGAGTGTTGTAGTGCTGAGGAAATTTATTTGGGCAAGTTATAGCATAAATTGAGCGTTTGTTTACCATGCGGCTTTTGATGTTGCAGTATCGAACATCTCGATTGCTTCAAAGTGTTGCTGTTTGACTTCGTAAGCACTCTAAAACTCTAGGGACCTTTGGTGCTTGGAACAGATGCTTAAATCACCTTTTGACATTGGCGGAATCCCATATTGAGTCTGTCATCCTAGCTAAGTTTATTGACGCTGTACAAAGGTACCTCATTTGAAGCTCAACATTCTTCAATATTACAGATTTATGGCTTTTGAGTTATAATAAGTTCCCCATTTTTTGTATTAGCTGTCCTGATGCAAGTGCTCGAGCTGCCCTGAAACTTGTTAGTGATCTATATGCCTTGGACCGAATCTGGAAGGACATAGGAACCTACCGTAATGTTGATTACGTGGCACCAAATAAAGCAAAGGTACCCGATCGCCTTGACTATTAATCCAATTACAAAATTAAGCATTTTTTTACCAAATGTCACCAGAAGCAAGAACACTTTCTCTCGATACATATTTTTGTTTCACGTTAATAAATGTCAGAGTTATGGCGATTATTTTTAAATCCTGAATGGGAATGAATATAATCGTTGCATGCTTGGTTTCTTTTTTTTTTTTTTTTTTCCTCTTATTTTTTTGATAAGCTCGTTTCCAACAGCTTTGCATTTTTGCAGTGCGAGTAACAAAAAACTTTCTATTTGTACTGGCAATTCACAAGCTCACAGAATACCTAAGCTTCCAAGTTAGAAATATTGCAACAGAACTTGTGGACGCATTTGATCTTCCAGATCAGGTTACAAGGGCCCCTATTGCAATGAAGTCAGATGCATACGCTCGGTACACTCAATATGTGGGGTTCTAATATTCAATTCAAACCAAAGAGCAAAAAAGGTAGTTGTTTGCAATAATCATGGACGTTAAATTTAGAGAAACTCGGATGGTGGGAGAGGGTTTTTATTTCGGGTCGAGGACAAGGAGATTTCTTGTCAATTGATTTTATTTATCTCTTTACTTCTTCCTTTTCTTAGTTATTTATACTAGGGAATGCAAGAGTTTATGGCTCCATTGAATGTCTTTGGGCCAAAATAGATAAATGTGCTTGAACTGACAAATTCTGTTTGTACTTGTATTTATAACATGGATCAGATAAATGAGAAAGGTCGATTCTTTTTTGGTCCGCTCTTTATATGTAGACGAGAGCAAAATTAAGGGCTGTAAGATGTTTGATAGACATTAAGAGAGACTGATGCGTTTGCCAAAAAAAAAAAAAAAAAAAAGTTTGCTAAAGCATTCAATTTTAATATTATATCGAATACTTCAATTGTTTTGAGGGTTTTTAATTTTTAAAGATTGAGTATTTTTAGTGTTAATGTTTTTAATTATATATATATATATATATATTTAGGAATGCATATGATTGTATTAATTAGGAAAGTCAATTACAACTTCAGATACAATACAAGAGGTCTTTCCTCTAACCAAACCAAGTCCCCATCTATCCTTGACCCTTGTTTAGCCAAAGCCATGAGCTGCAGCATAAACACCTATTGGCACATGACAGAATAAAAGATTAGGAAAACAAGCTGAAGAAACAATATCTACCAAAATACTATCAAACTCAGAGAATACGTACTCTCCAGAATACCTAAGCTTTCAAGTTGTTTGCAAGTTGACCATTGGTTGAGACATAAGGGACACAAATTAGTCCACTATCCAACTTTTTCTTTATAAAGTGCCTATTTACTTCAATGTGCTTTGTTCTATATTATGCTGAGGATTATGGGCAATATTTATGGTAGACTTGTTGCCACAAAACAATCTCTTTGTTCCTTCCAGTTTGATTTTTAGGTCGTCTAGGATTATCTTGAGTCACAGTAACTCACATACCCCAACGCTATTGCTCTGAATTCTGCCTCCGCACTTGATCTAGCTACTACATTCTGCTTCTTCTCCATGTCACGAGGTTTCTTCCAAGAAAAGTACAATAGCCTGAAATAGATCTTCTGTCTACAGTGGGCTTACATAATCCGCATTAGTGTGTGCTTGAAGTGCTAATCTGCCATTTCTTTTGAACAGAATGCCTTACCAGGATTCTCCTTTAGGTAATTAGTATCCTTTGAATTGTCTATAGGTGATTTTCCCTAGGATCTTGTATAAACTAGCTTACCACGCGTATAGCATAGGCAAAATTTGGTCTAGTATGAGCCAGATATATGAGCTCTCCCATTAGTGTCAGGTACATTTCTTTGTTTACAACTGGGTCCTCTTTTGCTTCTCCTAGCTTGTGATTCAGATCAACTGGTGTGGTTACTGGTTTACATGCTAACTTTCTTGTCTCCCTTAAAAGATTTGTGACATATTTTTGCTATGAAATAAGGATGCCCTGACTGGAGTGAGCTACTTCAATTCCTAGAAAATACTTCAGTCTTCCAAGCTCCTTTATCTTACACTCCTTAGCTAGACATTTTTTCAAGGCTTCTTTCTCTTTTTCATTGTTTCCAATCACAATTATATCGTCGACATATACTAGAAGAGCTGTTACCCCCTGAATCCGAGTGCTTGAGGAAGAGTGTGTGATCTCTCTGACTTTGTCTAAACCCATTGGCAAGCATAACTCTGGAAAATCTACCAAACCAAGCCCTTGGAGATTGCTTGAGACTATACAATGCTTTCTTCAACTTGCAGACTTTATTGTTCCTCATGACCCCGTTGAATCCTAGAGGAATTTCCATGTATATTTCCTTATCCGAGTCATTGTGAAGGAAGACATTTTTGACATCAAATTGATCCAAATTCTAGTTAAAATTAGCAGCTAGTGATAATAAAGCTTTGACTGTATTCATCTTCGCCATTGGAGCAAACAATTCCTAATAGTCAACCCCATGAGTTTGTATATACCCCTTGACTACAATTATGGTCTTGTATCTTTCTAGAGAGCCATCTGACTTGTACTTCACTATGAACACTAACTTGCATCCCACTGCTTTCTTCTTTGGTGGTAAGTCAACAACTTCCCATGTTTTGTTCTTCTCTAGCGCTTGCATTTCTTCTCTCATTGCACTTTTTTCATTTCTCATAAGATAAATCCTCATATATTGTGTTAGGAATATGGATTGTATTTAAACTGACTAGGAAGTTCTTGTGTGAAGGTAAGAATTTATCAAGTGACACAAAATTTGCTAGAGGATATAAAGGGTGTTTATTGCATTCCCTTGTGCATTTTCTTACAACAATAGAAAGGTCATGATCATGTACTAACCGAGGAGAAGGAGTTTCTGATTTTGCACTCACCTCATTTTCAATAGGGGGTGATGGTTCTTGGACTTGCTTTGGAGCAAGATCTGAGTCTATACATCTTGAGTAAACCTGATCAAATCTAAATACATCAAAAAGTGCTTTATTCCCTATCATAATTTTAGTGGGTGAAGAGGTTGGCTTACATTGGGATGGCTTAGGCAAAGAAGGAACTTTGGGATGGCTTTGACAAAGAAAGGAGGTGTTTTTATTGCAACAAGCGTGGGTAGTATTGTGGAGGATAAGTCAAGCAAAATGAAGTCATGGTCTTTAACTTCAATAGTTGACAAAGACTTCCCCTGAAGATAAGGTTGAGTGAAATAAGATTTTGTTCTTCAAAAGTAACATCAGCAGAGATAAAAAATTTTCAAATTGGTGGATTATAACACTTGTACCTTCTGTGTTGAAGAATAGCCCATAAAGACATAACTTAATAGCTCTAGGGTCTAACTTTCCCTTGTTGTGGCTATGAAAATTGTGAAAAATCAGAAGAAGAAGAAGTTTTTTCTTATTATTCAGAAATCTGTATAGCCTCGTTAATATACACACATACTACCCTAGGTATACAAGGAAAGTTGACTATTCTACAACAGATCCCTCAATAAAGGGATTTCATAAAACTGCTATCTCCTAATTTTAGGAATACAAATTTTCAACTTCATAAATCTACATTTACTAAAACAGCTATGCTACTAACAAACACGTTTTCTAACACTTCCTCTCAAGCTAGTGAACAGACATTGTCCATTCCTAGCTTGGTAATAACCATTTGAAATGTAGGGTTGCTCAAACCCTTGGTAAGTACATCTGCAAGTTGAGAGTTAGTAGACACATAAGGCATACAAATTAAACCACTGTCCAGCTTTTTTTAATGAAGTGTCTGTCCACTTCAATGTGTTTTGTTCTGTCATGTTGCACCGGATTGTGTGCAATATTGATTGTAGGTTTGTTGTTGTAGTAAAGTCTCATAGGACACTCCCGCTTAATCTTCAAGTCTTCTAAGATGATCTTCAACCATAGCAGCTCACAGACTCCTTGTGCCATTGCTCGAAATTCTGATTCAGCACTTGACCTAGCCACCACATTTTGTTTCTTACTCCCCCATGTAACAAGATTCCCGCCTATAAAAGTACTATACACCGTGGTAGATCTTCTGTCTACTGCTGACCCAACATAGTTAGCATCCGTGTATGCTTCGAGTGTAAGTACAACATTTCTTTTGTACAAAATGCCTTTGCCTAGAGTTCCTTTAAGATAGCTCAACACTCTGTAAGTAGCCTACATGTGTACCTCTTTAGGATTATGCATGAACTGACTTATTCGGCTTATAGCATAGGCAATGTCAGGCCTAGTGTGAGACAAGTAAATGAGCTTCCCAACTAATCTCTGTGGTACATCTCCTTGTCAACAGCAACATCCTCCTCTGCCTTTCCTAGTTGACGATTAGGGTCTATCGATGTGCTTGCGGGTTTGCATGCTGGCTTTCCTATATCTTTCAAAAGATCAACAACGTACTTCTATTGAGAGATAAAAATTCTCTGTTTTGAGTGTGCCACTTCAATTCCTAGGAAATATTTTAATCTTCCCAACTCTTTTATTTCAAATTCTTTCGCCAAGCATTGTTTTAGATTCCGTCTTCCTTTTCATCATTTTCTGTCACTATTATATCATCAACATACACTAGAAGAACCATAACTCCCCCTGAATCTAAATGCTTGATGAAGAGTGTATGGTCTCCTTGGCTTTGTTTATATCCTATAGCTAACATTTCTTTTGTAAATCCTCCAAACCAAGCTCTCACGATTGTTTCAGTCCATACAAAGGCTTTTTAAGCCTGCACACTTTATTGGTTGCCAAATTCCAACCAAACCCAGGTGGGATGTCCATGTATATTTCTTCCTCAAGGTCCCCATGCAGGAAGGCATTCTTCACATCAAACTATTCTAACTACCAATCATAATTAGCGGCTAAGGACAATAGCACTCTGACTGTGTTCATCTTAACAACCAGAGCAAAAGTTTCTTGATAGTCTATCCTATAAGTTTGTGTATATCCCTTGGCCACTAACCTTGCATTATACCTTTCTAGCGTGCCATCTGCTTTATACTTCATAGTAAACACCCATTTACATCCCACTAGCCTTTTTTTTTAGGTAGATCCACCACTTCCCATGTCTTGTTTTTCTCCAAAGCCTGTATTTCAACATTTATGGCATTTTTCCATTCTTTACAGGATAAAGCCTCAGATAGTGTAGTGGGAATAGACACAGTGTTTAGACTCATAAGAAAACTTTTATGAGATGGTGAGCATTTCTTAAAAGACACAAAATGTGAGGGTGGGTATAACGGGTGTTTAGTAATTACCTAGTTCCTTTCCTGACAGCAATAGGCAAATTAGTATTAGTTGGCAAAGAACTACAACTTGTTACCTCATTCCTAAAGTTAGAGCCTAATGCTTGGACTTGCGTCGATTCAGGAACTAGATTCCTCCTCCTCGAGTACACCTGAAAGGACCTTGTTTCATGAAGAGTATCATTACCTTTGGTCACAAATTCAGGAACACGACTTAGTGATGATACAAGTTCAAGTGGGCACGGATTGAGGACATGGGTTTAGGAGATGAATTAGGCTAGTTAGGAAAAGGTTGGTTTTAATTTTGGGATAACTAAGGCTGAGATTGAGAATTAGGCTAGTTTGAATGTGGTTGGTTTTGGGAAGACTAAGGCTAAGATTGAGAAGGTAAAGGTAATTTAAGAAGAAAAAAATCTCTATCCTTAGCTTCCACAAATATGGTCTCCCCCTGAAGATAAGGTTTAGTGAAGTAGGACTTATTTTCAAGAAAGGTGGCATCTGCAGAGACAAAGAATTTTTTTGGTAGGTAGATGATAGCACTTGTAACCCTTTTAGGTTGAAGAGTACCCTAAAAAAACACATTTTAATGCTCTTGGATCCAGTTTCCCTCTATTTTGACATGAATGTGAACAAATGACACAACCAAATATTTTAGGAACAAGATGATTTGTGGTACTTTAGAATTTAGAAAGTTCCTCTATAGGACTTTTGAATCCCAAAACCCTTGATAGTAATCTGTTTATGAGATGTGCTGCTATAAGTACAACTTCCCCAAGTATTGTTTTGGCATATGTTTTTGGAATAGGAATGCTCATGTTGTGGCAAGCAAGTGACCATTTTTCCTTTTTGCCACTCCGTTCTGTTGTGGAGTGTTGATACAGGATGACTCATGAATGATCCCTTCCCATTGGAAGTATGGTGATAAATTTGATTGAAATATTCCCTTGCATTATCTGACCTAAACCTTTTCATGTGAGCACCAAACTGATTTTTTATCATGTTATGAAAGTTGGGGAAGACATTCTTCACATCATATTTGGATTTAAGCAAAAATATCCAAGTGACCCTAGTACAATCATCAATAAAAGAAACAAACCATCTAGCCCCTAAAATATTAGGAATAATGGATGGACCCAATATGTCACTGTAAATTAAGGCAAATGGAATAGAAATTCTTTTATTATTGATTGGAAACGTTACACGTGTGTGTTTTGCAAATTCACATATATCACAATGAAAATTTTCACTATCTAGCCCTTTGAATAAGAAGCTATACATTACTTTAAGAACTCCAAAAGAAAGGCATCCAAGTCTTAGATGATGGAACCATATTCTATCTTTATTGGTAAGGGATTGTTTAGAAAGAAATGACAGAGGTATTTTGCTCTTGCTAACACTTGGATTTCCAGGTGCCTCTAAGTAGTACAATCCGTCCTTCACCTTAGCATGTCCAATCATCATCCTCGAACCCTGGTCCTGAAATACACAATGAGTGGGAAAAAAGTTACTTTACAGTTCATGTCATGAGAGAGTTTAGTTATAGACACAATTAGTGGATAACTTCAGAACATGAAGGACATTCCTAAGAATAAAGGAGGGGCTAATCTTGACATCTCCAAAACTTGCTATAGTGGCTAGTGAACCATCTGCAGTAGCTATTTTCTTGCTACTAGGACAAGGGACATAGTTACTAAACTTATGAGAGGAATGTGTCATGTGATCTATGGCTCTTGAGTCAATAATCCATGAATTCACAAATGTTTTATCTGAGGCATTTAAACCATGTGAGAGAGGAAATTTACCTAAGTGTGCCAATGAACAGGCACCTGTAGGTTTTTCAAGAGTTACCAGTAGGTTCCTTAGCCTCTCAATCTTGTCTTTGTTGAACTTTCTTTGCTCTTGAGCCTTTTCTTCTCCTTGTTGAGTTGTTGTTAAGTGTGCTTGCCCTTGGTTTCTTTACTGTCCACCTTTATATCCCCACTCCTTGCTTGATGTAGAAGGCTTCCCATGTAATTTCTAGCACTTCTGCCTGGTATGCCTTGGTCTTTTACAGAAAGTGCACCATAGGTTGTCTCGGCTCTCACCATTCAACGATTTGGACAATTTAGTTTTCCTGCCTTCTTTATTAGTTTGTTGCTCCAGTTTTGAATCACGGATGTTCGCCCCATTGTCAGCATGGCCGAGCCATCAATGGTCTGTGGTTCAAGCATCATCCCCTGTCTACTTTCCTCAACCATGATAAAAGAAATAACTTCATTCAGAGAAGGCAATTCCTCTTTGCCCAAAATTTAAACCCTAACCTGATCAAAGTCAACATTGAGACCAACCAAGAAATCATACACCCGATCTTTTTTAATGAAATTTTTTAGGGTCACAGCATCTTCACTACACTTCATCTCTATGCAACGATAGTGATCCAGCTCTTGCCATAATCCTTTTAGAAGATTACCATACTTTGTAACCATCCTGCTTCCCTGTTTGGTAGACGTCTTGACTTAAATTTCATAGACTTGAGTAGCGTCTTAAACTTTGGAGTAAGTCTGTCTGATTGACTCCTAAATGTCCTTGGCAGTAGGTGGGAACATACAAGTGTCACTAATATCTGGTAACATTGATTTCCACAGCCATGCTATGATCATAGAATCTTCCTCATCCCATACGTCAAATCCTGGGTCTCCTTTTTTAGGTCTTGTTCCTAACAGGTGGCTTAGCTTTCCTTTTCCCTTTAGGAATGTGCGAACCAATTAAGACCATTTCATATAATTCTTCCCATTCGAACTGTATGCTGCCTGAATATGTTGCAACTCTCTAGCAGGCTGATTCGTTGTCACTTCCTTAAATTGAACTCCAGTGGTACTAGAAGTTGTCTCCGACATGGTGATAGGCAGGGAAAGCTATAACGCCAGTGAAGGGATGATTGCTCTAAGAATTTTCAACAATGAAGGCTGAACAAAAACTATGCAATATACTCTGTTTTTGGACTAAAAAACAGGATAAAACAGGGCACAAAAAAAAAAAAAAAAACCAGTATGGAATGGCAATGAAGGCTTGTGTGATAGGATTTTTTATCCTAGAAAATATCTTAAAGCTCTGATGCCATGTGGAAAATCAGAAGAAGAAGAAGTTTTTTCTTATTATTTAGAAATCTGTACAGCCTCATTAATGTACACACATACTACCCTAGGTATACAAGGAAAGTTGACTATTCTACAATAGATCCCTCAATAAAGGGATTTCATAAAACTGCTATCTCCTAATTTTAGGAATACAAATTTTCAACTTCCTAAATTTACATTTTCCTAAAACAGCTATGCTACTAACAAACACATTTTCTAACAAACATGAACAAAAGTAGTAGTACATCCAAAAATTCGAGTGAGGTTATTTGTGTTTCTTAGATCAGGATAAAATTTCCAAAGTGTTTCCATTGGTGTTTTAAATCCCAAAACCCTTAAAGACAATCTATTGATTGTTTATGCAACTGTGAGAACAGCTTTCCCCCAATAGTTTTTTGGAACATGTTGATGGAATAGAAAGGCTCGAGTTGTAGCTAATAGATGGTCATTATTTTGTTCTGTAATTCCATTCTATTGTGGGACGCTAACGCAAGGGGATTCATGAATAATGCCTTCTTTTAGAAAATATGGAAATGAAACTTGGTTGAAATAATTCCACGCATTATCTGATCTAAATATTTTTATCTTAACCACAAACTGACTTTGAATCATGTTATGAAAATTTGGAAACATGCTATTGACATCAAATTTGGATTTAAGGAGAAAGATCCAAGACATTCTAGTACAATCATCAATAAATGAAACACACCAACATAAGCCAGACACATTTGGAACTGTGGAAGGTTCCCAAATATCACTATGAATGAAATAAAACAGAATGGAACTTTTCTTATTTCTAATGGGAAAGGGTAAACGTTTATGTTTAGTAAATTCACAAATATCACAATAAAAATGTTCATTCCATAACCCCTTAAATAAAGTTGGAAACATGGTTTTTAAAATCCCAAATGATGAATGTCCTAATATAAAATCATAAAGCCAAGTAATATCTTTATTGGATGATGATGAGAATGACTAAGAAAAATTATTCGCGTTAATATTCGATTTGCTTGCTTCCTCCAAATATTATAGCCCATCTCTCTTCTTAGCAAGTCCAATCCTCTTATTCGAATCCTGGTCTTGAAATAGACAATAGAAAAGGACAAAAAGCACATTACAATTTAAATCATGAGTGAATTTTTGTATTAATATCAAATTCGGGAACATAAAGCACATTTTTTAGCATATTTTTTAGAACAAGCCATGGACTAATAGATATCCCATAGGCCGGCAGCGGTGGTGAGGGACCCATTTGCAACGGCTATTTTTTGACTACATGGACAAAGTGTATAGGTGTTGAAATTTAATGAAGAGTGAGTCATAAAATCAGTGGATCCTGAGTGAATAATCCACAAATTCCTAATATATTCATCTGAGACATTTAACCGTGAGAAACAGATAAATTATCTGAGAATGCTATTGAAGAAAATACCTGAAGATTTCTCACTCGCCAATAGAGTTCCCAGCTTCTTAATCTCATCTTGATTGAATCCTCCTTGTTTCGAAGGCCTAGCTTTATCCAATTGGTCAGCAAATACATGGACCTGACACTTTCTAGATACTTCTAACATTCTCTCTCTCTCTTTTTTTTAGTGCAAAACAACCTGCAGTTTTTTTGTTTTTTGTTTTTTTAGTGCTAAACGACTTGCAGTTTTTTTAATATAGTAAGCAGGTTGGAAACTTAGACACTGAAGGCCGTACGAAGGTTCTCAGCGATGAAGGCCAAACAACGGCGCCGATTGGAAGAACGATGACGAAAGAATGACAACAGAACAGCGGCAGAGTAGCGACAGAATCCGAGCAGAATCCGTAGGTGCAAACTGATCGCTATGGTGGTAGGCCTGAGCAAACCCTAGGCATGAACTAGAAAGGACACTGATGATGACAGTGATGAAAGAGATGACGACAAAAGACGGCGAACCACAACAAACAACGGCGGAGAGCGACAAACAATGACGGCAACCGATGGGTGATAACTATATGACATAGAGTTATTTTTACACATATTTTGCATTAAAATTGGCTATCTTAGAGTTTTATTTTAGTTTTCTTAGGTTTTAGAATATTTAGGCATTAAATTTGTTTTATTTCTAGTTATTTAAATTTTGTATGGTTTTTATTAGGCTTTTTAGTTTAACTTGTTAGGTATTTTTTGTTGGTAATAAAACTTAATTTGTTTTTGAAGGTTTTGAGGAGAAAATAGTTTAAAAAAACTATTTTAGATCAAAGAAACCAAGGCTGCGACGCTGTATAAGAATTGAACATTATAGTACATGAAACCAGAGAACTCAACGCTACGGCACCAAAAGTTACAAAATTTTCTCTATGTTTAGCATCATGACATTGAAAATTTAGCGTCACGGCTGTAGGTTTTGTTACAAGAAGGACTTTTACATTGTCAACGTCACGATGCCAGTTGGCAGCTCCAAATAATACTATGCCATGTCAAAGAAGGATAATAATCAGACTTTACCTCAAAAAATCATCATTAGGAAAATATTGAGCTTTTAGAATCCTTTATAAGGAGTCTAGACATGACAAAATAGGCCATGCTTGTTTTGCCAACAAAGCTTGATCAAAATGAATAAAAGATTGAAAGCCAAGACCACCCTCCAATTTTGATTTATTTAATTTCTTACAAGCGATCCAGTGAACCTTCCGAGAACCCCCATGAGCACCTCACCAAAATCTGGCTATCATTTGTTCTAATTGAGAACATAATGAAGCTAGAAGCCAAAAACAAGACATAGCATAAGTAGGTATGGATTGCACAACAACTTTGAGCAATACTTCCTTTCTAGCCTGAGAAAAAGCCTTGTCTTGCCAGCTATTAAGCCGATTCCAGAGTCGTAAATGAATGAAGGCAAACATATTCTTCTTCGAGCGACACAAAAGAGAAGGTAGGCCTAGGTAAGATTAGTGACAAAAACAAACTGGCATTCCGAAACGATGATGAAACATCTCCTTGGTATCCTCACTCACATTTGGAGAAAAAGATAAAGCAGAGTTGTCGAAATTAATTAGTTGACCTGATGCAATCTCATAAGTGTAAAAGAGTCGTTTGAATTCTCGACAAGAAGAAGCATCAGCCCTAAAAAATAAAAGGCTATCATCAGCAAAAAATAAATGAGAAATCTTTGGAGCAAAACGAGCCATCGAAATAGCTCCCAAAGATCCACAATCTTTAGCATCTTGAATTAAAGATGATAGAGCTTCAGCACAAAACAGAAAAAGGGAAGGTGATAAAGGGTCACCTTGCCTCAATCCACACTTAGGAGAAACAAACCCTGTAACTTGCCCATTAATTAAAAAAGAATACTAGACTGTCGTAACACATGACATGATCAAATTTACCCAAGAGAAATGAAAACCCATCTTAAAACCCAATCCACTCGATCATAGGTATTACTAAGGCCCAACTTTATAGCAGCAAAAGACTTTTTCCCATTTTTCCATAACTTAAAGGGAATGGATTACTTCAAAAGCTACTAATAGATTATATGTAATTAATCGACTCCCAACAAATGCACTTTGACTCTCCGATATAATACGAGGCATAATAGGCTTAAGTCTATGCACCAAAACTTAGAAACAAGCTTACGGTACATAAACTAATGGGACCAAAAGTGGGAGACATTTTTAGGATTGGAAAATTTTTGGGACCAGGATACTTAAAGTATGGTTAACGTTGGTTTGGAATCTACAAATGCACGGAATCGTACAAGTAATAAAGTGTACTAAGAGTATGTATATCATTCCTACGACATTGTGTTTAATTTTTTTTAATTACCAAAATTGTATTAACTCTAAGATTATTTGAATAATTGATTAAAAATAAAACTAAAGCCAAAACTAATTTAACAAAATCTAAATAAAATAAATGAAACTAAAGAAATAAAATAAAATGAAAGAAAATGCTATAAGGATTTAATTTCATCTAATCATGTCACTAAGCATTTATTAATCACCTTAATTCTGTTGTCTAGTTGAATAATAGTCAAAACCTCCTAAACTCTCCAAAAGCCCCATTCTGGTAGTCATTTGGAATTATCTTATAGTAACTAGTAAACTATATTTCTATGTCAACTAAGTAATTAGAACTCATTAGGTTCTCAGATTTCGTTAATGGCTACGTAAATGTAATGCCTATATTTTTATCCTGCTAAGACTACGTTACTATATGATTGGCCTAGCTCTTAAGTCTCCCTCTTGGAAGCAATTCTTTGCTTCCTAATCAACTGATTGGTAATCGGTCAACTAGAAGCATTAAAAGCACATAAAATAATTACAAAAATGTAATTTAGACACAGACAATTAATTTGAGTAAATGAAAAATTAAATAAACATGAACAAGCTAGGTTGAAATGCCTAGAACAACAAAAATCAAACCATGATAAAAAATCAAATTAAACAACACCAATTATCTGGTTATTTACAATATAAAAATAAGAAAATAAAAATAAGAAAGGAAACACTAAAAACCTGAAGCTGCTTCTTCTTTTCCAATCTTTTTTTTTCTCTTTTAGTAGCTTCAAAATGTCTTCAATGGTGTCTTCAAAAAAAATCTAAATTTAAAACTAAAAATAAAAATAAAACTAAAAACTAAACTATAAATTTATTTTTTTTCTTTTATTTTTCATTTTCTCTCAAATCAGCTCCCAAAAACCATTGGAGGCCTCCTCCCTCGGGCATCATGGCTACCCCCACAAAAGAATGGGATTCAAAAAACCTATCTCCTCCGTAAATTCCCCATACCAATCAGCCAAAAAAAAAAAAGGGCAGCTACATCAGGCAACCGACGCTTGTCCCACATAGCGCTTCAAGATTGGCACTGGGCCAAACATGACGACGTGGCGATGAAGGATTCCCAGAATCCAAGGGCGCACACGAGAGTTAGTGGAACGCTGAGCAGCAAATCAGAGGTGGCCTCGAAAGTAACCCTGCCTCGGGGACGCGTGTCCAGAACGGATTGGCTGGATTTGCCGTAAGTATGCACCAGACGTGCTCTATGCCTACAGTGTTACCACGCGCGATCTAGGGCCTCCAGGGGATGATCTGACGACCTAGAATGCGAGTTTTTGACCTTTTACTGGTGAGAGTGGAATACTTTGTACGTTGCTGAATTCAACTTTTTCATTACCTTTTGACCCTTTTTTTCTCCATATTTACATATTTGCCCCTATACCTACACAAAGGAGGAAAATAAAATAAATAAAGAGGAAAACAACGACAACAACAAGAACAATAACAATAACAATAACAATAACAATAATAATAATAATAGAATTCAATTCAATTAAAATAAAATAAAATAAAAATAAATCAAATCAAATTAAATTAAAAAATATATATTTATATATAAAAATAAACAAAATTAATTAAAAATAAATAAAAATAACATAAACATATCAAAAATATATGTTTTTAAGTTCATGAATAGCTTTATTTTTATAGAGTTATCAGTTTACCTGAGCAACATAATATCAGCATCACCATTCAAAATATCCAACACTGCTTGTGTAACGAGAGGTCCAACCGTATTCCAGTATTTTTTGGGGGAAAAAAAAAGAACAGGGAATTCCTCTTCACCAGGACTCCATTATGCAAATACAAGAGGCATTTGGACATTTATATAACAAGATAGGTAAAAATAAGTTTAGACAAAATACAGCGGATTTCCGGATATTTGACATATTTTAGTTATCATTTGCAAACGGTGCTGCCATATCCATTCAAGTTGAGGACTTGGTACGACATTTAAAAATTGTGAACATTTTTTTTAATTGTGAAACTGAAATGTCCCATGTCTTAAAAAAAAAAAAAAGAAAAAAAAAACTAAAACTGAAATGTTCCCTTCAAAACAAAAACAACTGAAATCTCTTTTAAAAGTATAAAATTATGAACAGTTTTTTTTCTATTAAAAAAAATAAATAGCTTAGTTGGTCTTAACTTTTTTAAAAAGTTGTAATTTCGTTCTCAGCTTTTTTTTATTTAACTGGGTTGGTCTAACTTTTTAAAAATGGTGCAATTTGATCCTCAATTGTCAAGTTTGGTTGTTAAAAATTTTTTTGACTACTTTAGTGAGGGTATTTTAGTAAAATGCATAATCTGTTTTAAAGAAAATAAAATTAAAACATAGAAAACAACAAAAAAAATTAAAAAACAATTAATATATATTATTAAAATTAGATCATTTATTAAAAAAAATTAGATCTTTTTAATCTATAAAATAATATCTTTTTACAAAAAAAAACATCAAATCAGATTTTTTTTAATTATAAAGAAATTATATCTCTACTCAAAAAACAAAAACATATATTTTTAATCTAAAAAAATCTAAAAGAATTAAAGTTAAAAACTCCTCTGATCTAACAACACCCACCCTCCGTCCCCCGCCGACAACACCACCCCTTAATCCCTCGCTGGCAACACCCTCCCTTTTTCTCTCAGGCATCCCTCGCTTCAATCGTGAGACCGACTAGGGAAGAGGGCGTAGATCGACAAGCACAAAGAGCTTCCCGATGGCAGGGTCGATTCGACTAATGAGGCTAGTGATAAGTACACACCTAATACATGGAGTGCGGATTCTATTCAAGTTCTAATTAGGCCGGTTACAAGGGCTAGAGCTAAAAGGTTCAAAGAAAATCTTAATGGGCTAATTCAAAGCATTTGGACTGAGATGAATTTGTGTAGGCCCAATGGAGATGAAAAACGCCATCAACAAGTTTGGATTACTAAGACTCAAGCATTGGAATAATTTAGGAGTTTTATGTATTCAGCATGCCATGTCAAGATTGAAGTTTCCCTTTTATGCTTGTTTCATTATCTGTTAGTTTTCCTTTTCAAGACTAGTTTCCCTTTTACATAGTTTCCTTATTCCAATTTAAGAAGTTTTCTGAATTGTAAGGCTTGCATGCCAATTTGAGAAGTTTCCTTTAAAAAAAAAAAATTGAGAGTTTCCCATTAGAGTAGGCATCAATTATCTGATTGTTAGCTTCTTTTTTTCTCGTTCTATAGGCACCAATTAATTGAAGAAACTTGATTCTTGGGATTAGTTTCTCTTTCCTAAAATAGGCACCAAAACCACTTACCTGTGGTGGAATAGGCACGTAAGATATCAGGATTATTTAGTGTGTTGATTTTTCAATTACCTGATTTCTATTTTCTAGTTTCCTTTTAGGTATAGGCGTTTTTCTAGGCTAATTATTTAGGATATTTAGTTTTTTTTTTAATTTATAGATTATCTTGTATTATAAATAGCCATGAGCTCAATAAAATAACACAATACAGATTTTTATTCATACTTTGTGAGAGCAAAATTCTCTTTGTTTCTTTGGGAAATTTTCAAACTTATTGGAATTTCTATGGCGTTTACCTTTGACTTATCCATCAATTGTTCCATAATTGATTGTAGCATTTTCCTTATACAAAGGTTCTTGCTTTACTTTAAGCAACGGGTTGCGGTTTCATAAAAATCTGTTTCTAAACTATCTTGCAGGCTTATTTGATTCAAAGGTCTCGTCACTTTCTTGGCAGGGTTCATATCAGTTGGTATTCAGAGCAAGGTTGTAGTCTTAGGTTTGCCTATCCTTTTTTTTTTTTTTTTGGGTTCAAATTCAAGTTCCCTTCTTTAGTAATTCCAATTTGGTGACAATAAAAACAAAAAAGAGAAAAGACAACAGCAAAAAAAAAAAAAAAAAAAACGTGAAATTCAATTCATGCAATTCTTGTTTCAATTGTATATCTTAATTCCCAATTATTGTATTCTTGTTTCAGTTCTTCTTCTTAATTTTCAATTCTTAATTATTATTTCAATTTTACATTGTAATTCCCAATTCTTGCATTCTTGTTTTAGTTCTACTTCTTAGTTCCCAATTCCCAATTCTTTTTACAATTTTGAAATCCTTAATTCCTTTTTACAACCCTTGTTCTCAATCCTCTTAATTCCAAATTTCTTTTGGTGTGTTCTTGGTGAATTGTTACTGGAAATTTTGATATTTGTTTGATTAGTTTGATAAGAACCTATAAAGAATTATTGAGAGTGGAAAAAAGGCAAGAGTGATGAGCATATAAGATGGTAAAATCCAATTATATTTTATAGGAAACACGAGTGTAATTGAGCAAATCATTCTTTGACTAAAACACGTAAGGGAGTGCATGAAGTTCCTTTTCTTTCTTTCTTCTTTAACTTTATTTTGTGGCCAACATGTCCAACATCAAGGACAAAAATACTACTAAAGGGGTGTCGGGGAGGTTGATCCGAAGATGCTCATGGAAGGTTTAATGGGTGAGATAAGGAGAATGTTTAGAGTAAAGATGGTGCAAGTTCATGTATTGATAGATAGGATAAAAAATGCATAGCCACAAAATGTTCCCAATGTGTAAAGGAGAGAAAGAATACAACCAAGGAGAGTGAGAGTTGAAGAGTATTTTGGGGAAGGTTTTGAGGAAGAAGGTGACTAGGATTCAATTGTTAGCAATAAGACTAGAAGACATAGGGGGGGTGTAGAGAAGCTAGGAATTGAGGAGATAATAATTTGAGTAGTATTAAGATGAAAATTCTGTCGTTCTAAGGCAAGAATAATCCCAAAGCTTACTTTGAGTAGGAGAAGAAGAAGGAGTTTGTATTTGATAGTCCTAATTACTCTGAGTTTAAAAAGGTTAAATTGGTAGCCATTTAATTTTTTTGATTATGCGATAGTTTGGTGGGATTAATTAGTACAAAATAGAAGGAGAAATAAAGAGCGTCCAATAGAAACATAAGAGGAGATGAAAATCATGATAAGGAGGCAATTTGTTCCAAGTCATTACTATCAAGAGTAGTACCAAAAATTGCAAAGTCTTACACAAGGCACCTGAATTGTGGAGGATTATTATAAGAAGATGGAAATTGCTATGATCTGAGCGAATGTAGAAGAGGACCGAGAGGCTACTAGGCAAGGTTTTGGAGGGTTTAAATCAAGAAATTGCTAATTTAGCAGAATTGCATTATTACGTAGAATTGGAGAATATAGTGCATATGGCTATCAAGATTGAGAACTAACTCAAGAGGAAGGGAAGCAATGCATGCCAAACCCCAAGCTCAAGTTCATCATGGAGGCCAAATTTTGCAAAGAAGAGACCAGCCACGGCCAAGCCCAAACTCAAGCAAAATCAAGAAACGACCAGCCAAGGAAATCAAGGTAAATCCAATTCTTCCAACGCTCAAAATCGTGATATTAAGTATTTTAAATGCCAAGGCAGGAATCACATAGTGAGCCAATGCCAAATAAAAGAGTAATGATATTGAGAGACAGTGAATTTGAGTCTAAGGAAGACGATGATGTCGAATCTATGCCACTGCTAGAGGACATGGATGAAGAAGAATACGCTGCCCAAGATAAGATGTTGGTTGCTAGGAGAGCTCCAAGTAAGTAAATCAAAGAAGATGATGAAGTGTAGTGAGAGAACATCTTTCATACTAAATGCCATGTACAAAACAAGGTATGTAGTGTGATTGAGGTAGTTGTACTAACGTTGCTAGCACTACAATGGTGGAGAAATTGGGGCTGTCAACAACTAAACATTCCGAGCCTTACAAGTTGCTATGGCTTAATGATAGTGGTGAGGTAAGGGTGAATAAACAAGTGTTAGTTTTTATTCGCATTAGAAAATATAAAGATGAAGTTTGTGTGATGTAGTCCCAAAGCAACCTGGACATTTGTTATTAGGCAGGGCGTGGTGATTTGATTGATGAGTTAAGGATGATAGATTCACCAACAAATACTCATTTGAGCTTAATGAAAGGAAAATCACTCAAGTTCCTTTGACGCCAAAGTAGGTTTAAGAAGATTAAGTGAGGTTACAAAAAAAGAGTGATCAAAAGAAAGAGAGTGAAAAAAAGAAAATAAATGAAAATCAGAAAGAAAAAGAGAGAAAAGCTGAGAAAATAGAGAGAGAAAAAAGAAAGAAGGGTTGAGAAAATTGAGAAAGAAAATAAGAGAGATGAGTCAACGAACAAGGCCAAGATAAACTATCTCCCTTTAGGAATATAGACAATATAACAATCTTTGCATAAAAAAAAATGCCCAACTTTATTCCCTCTATTGCAAATCTTATGATTTAGACCATTATCTTTAGAATCATGTCTTCTGTATAATCTGCCCATCATATGCTTGATTTTAAAGGCTTAAATCGATAGTCTCAGATTTTTGTTTGCTTATTATATATCCAACAAATATAAACGTAAAGAGAACAATTATTTAGTATATGAATAATAAATAAACTCTTTATTGATAAAATTGTCTCAAAAAAACCTATTATATTTTTACTCCTTAAGGCATACTTGTCTAATAGGTACATGAGAAAGCATGACTCAACATTGAGCAGAAAATGGAGCAATATACAAAACAAGCAAACAAAGGGTGCAAACAGATAATTTTTGAACCTGAAGATTGGGTATGGTTGCACATGCAAAAAGAAAGGTTTCTGGCATAAAGGCGTTCTAAGTTGCTTCTTAGAAGAGATGAACCTTTCAAGTCTTGGAAGGCATCAATGACAATGCATATAAATTGGACTTGTCGGGTGAGTATAATGTTAGTGCTACTTTTAATGTTTTTGATTTAAGTCCTTTTGATGCAGGTGATGATTTGAGGATAAATCCTTTTCAAGAGGAGGGGAATGATGAGTACACGCTTAATACACGGAGTGTGAATCCTATTCAAGTTCCAATTGGGCTAGTTACAAGGGCTAGAGCTAAAAGGTTCAAAGAAAATCTTAACAAGCTGATTCAAAGCATTTGGACTGAGATGAATTTGTGCAGGCCCAAGAGAGATGAAAAATGCCATCAACAAGTTTGGATTACCAAGATTCAAGCATTGGAGTAACTTAGGATTTTTCTATATTCAGCACGTCATGTCAAGATTGAAGTTTCCCTTTTCAAGCTAGTTTCCTTTTTCTACTAGTTTCCTTTTCTGTTAGTTTCCCTTTTCAAGCCTAGTTTCCCTTTTAAGTAGTTTCCTTATTCCAATTTAAGACGTTTCCTGAATTGTAAGGCTTGCCAATTTGAAAAGTTTCCTTTTTTTTTTTTAATTTTAAATTTGAGTAGTTTCCCATTAGAGTAGGTGCCAATTACTTGATTGTTAGTTTCCTTTTTCTCATTCCATACGCACAAATTAATTGAAGATATCTGATTATAGAGATTAGTTTCCCTTTCCTAAAATAGGCGCCAAAACCACTTACCAATAATGGAATAGGCATGTAAGATATAAGCATTATTTAGTTTGCTGATTTTTTTAATTACTTGATTTCTATTTTCTAGTTTCCTTTTAGGTATAGGCGTTTTTCTAGGCTGATTATTTAGGATATTTAGTTTCCTTAAATTCATGGATTATCTTGTGTTATAAATAGCCATGAGCTCAATGAAAAAACACAATTTAGATTTTTATTCATACTTTGTGGGGGCAAAATTCTCTTTGTTTCTTTGAGAACTTTTCGAACTTTTTGAAATTTCCATAACGTTCACTTTCATTATCAATTAATCGTTCTATAATTGATTGTAGTATCTTCCTTATACCAAGGTTTTTGATTCACTTTAAGCAATGGGTCGCAGTTTCATACAAATCTGTTTCTAAACGATCTTGGAGACTTTTTTTATTAAAGGGTCTCGTCACTTTCATGGCATAATTCATATCAGCTAGGGGAGTTGGCGCAGGGATCACCGAGGTTGAGAAAGATATTGGTGAAGTTGCAAGTCGACGGTGGAGTCCTAGGAGGCAACGGGGAGTAGGGGTGTCTTTGTCCCCTCCGTCGGAGCCGCCCCCGACGCATGGGTAGGTCGCGACAGAGAGATGAGGAAACCTGGGTGGGTCGCAAGGGCTAGACCAGGACGTTGGCAATTCGAAACCGGCAACGATGTTTAGCTCACCACTGTGCGTTTATTTTTTTTAAGTATTTTTATGAAGAGTTGTTAAATAAATTTTGTTTTAATTTTTATTAAGTTTTAATGTATTTTAAAGGGTATTTTGGTACTTTTAATTAAAAATAAAGTCGAAGAACTTTTTCAGCCCAAAATTAAATGGTGGGAACCAAATTGTACCTTATTTAAAAGGTTAAACCTAGTTAAATAAAAAAAAATTGAGGACGAAATTATAATTTTTAAAAAGTTTAGTGACCAACTAAACTATTTATCTTAAAAAATATCTGCCAACATCTAAAGATTTGTTGTAATTTCCCTTTTATTCCCCCGACGCTTCTTTAGGCCAATATTTTAAGGTTATTTCCCCGAACTTTTCAAGTTTTGACAAGGTAGAATCAATTTTTAAAATTGATATTTGATCTCACTCTTGCTAAACTGGTACAATGTGATCAAAGAGCACGTCTGATCAAAAATTTCAAAGTCTCAATTCAGACGTAACACAAATTTCTCAATTCAACAGTTTTTAATTCCTAAAATCTGATAAAAATTCGTTTGTAATTTTAGAGAAAGATTGATAAAATAGGCCACATTGTGCGATGAGGCCAAAATTTGGCAAACTGTGAGAGTCCAAAAAATAAAAAATAAAAACTTGGGTCAATTTGAGAAATATCATAAAATTATTTTTCAATTTTATGACTTTTATGCATAAGTTTAAAACACAACACTTGTTAAAAATATAAACACATAATTGACCATAAAGCGAGTGTTATCTCGGGATTTTTTAGTCATTTTAGTTAAGAGAATTTTAGTTAAGAGAAGTAGATTACTCGATTACTCAAAGGAAGAAAAATAAATAGTAAAATATAACAGTAACCGTACAAAAAGAAAGTATACCAACCAAAAAAGCCGGACCCCCATCTGGGAAGTGAGAAAATGACAACTGAGACAACGCAAATGGATGTTTTGGCGGCACAACTCGTAATCAAGATCAGTTAATAGGTTTCTATGTATGAACCGCACTAACCAAATTTTTTATTTTTTTTACCCCCTTTCTCAAAGGAAAAAGACAAGGAAAAACAGTTCGCAAGGCCTTGAAATCTACACAATTTATCGCCCCAGCCACAAATTTACATAACGTTTTAGCATCATCTATCTAGTACCAGTAGGTCTGCAGTTTGAATATGCAATTCGAGCTGCCTCATTTTTCTGCCTAATATCTTCATACATTTTCAGAGACGCCTCTGAAAATTTAGTCAATCTATCGAGAACTTTTGTCAAACTTGCTTGTACACAGCTCAGATTGGAGGAGGACGCCGCCGATGGATCCCCGCAGTCCTCATCATCTTTGTTTTCTTCAGATTCTCCATTAGCAGAATCAACCGTTTCCTTCTGCTGCTCTGTGTGGTGCTCCGTCATTTGTTGCAGATCTGACGAGAAGGTCCTCATTGCAGCAGTCAGTTCAGTAGACGGCAAAGCTCTTATCTCGGCTGCCCAATCGCGACAAAGGGAGAATATGGGCGGGCCCAGATACCGTCGGGGGGAGAATGGCCTTCTCCTGGAACGCTCACGTGGCAGTAGGATGCAATTCTGAAGCCAACAATTGAGGGCCTCCACATATGATGTAAGGCTGTTGATCCAGTCTGCAAAGCTTAGGCCAAAGCATTCGACTTCTTGCAAGAGTTGATCCAGGATCTGCCTGTGGGCGTCACCTTGGGGGGTTCCAGATGTGTTCTTCGATTGATATGCGAGAGAGATTGTTATGTATTGAGCATGATGACATTCAAGCATGGCCTTCCACATTCTGATCATCCTGCATTGGCCAACAGCCATTAAAAAAAATCCAAAATTGTGATGTTTTACAGCAAATATTATGTAGATTTTCTAGAAATTCTCAGACGTCCCTTTTGGGGAGAGCAGACCATCTTACCCTTGAGTGAGTTCAACAAGTTGTGGATGCAACTCCTCGTCCCTCATTTTCTCGATCCGCTTTGAGATTGAATCCACGGAGTGAATGGCTACTCGTATGCGTGAATGAAGATCCTTGACAACTGCCCGGGTTTTATCAATCACGTGACTGTTAAAATCCTTAGCAAACATGTAGCGAAGCCGTTCGCATTTCTCGTCATACTCCTTTCTGATTGATTCACTTGCCTACAAGGGGCCAAAAGTTGGCAAACGATAGGATAATTAAATGAAAATTTAAAGGTATTAATCACTTGAGAAACTCTTTACTTAGTGTTGGTGAACCTATTCAATTTGGTACCCTAGCATGATTGCTATTCACAGAGAAGTGAAATTTTGCTGAATGATTATATTACGACTATAGCACTAAATGACAGCTATTGAACGTAAAAACAATCTAGAATGTCAACGTAGAGTGCATCAAAAAGATTCTTGTATCTTCATAATGTAATGTGTGGCTTCAACCGCTTGTGTACCTTCACTTCATCGCAGAGTTTTCTCTCCCATGCATACAATCTATCCAAGGTGGAGGAATGGCTTCCGGCAATCATGCAAAACTCTTCAACAAAATCACTCCCGTTATCACTCCCATCATCCTTTGATGCTGCGGCAAGAGGACTCCTTGATGAAGATGATCTCGACGATGTTGTTCGCTTCCATGTGATAACCTTTGACCTTTGCGGCGTCAGTTCTGTGTAAAAAATTTACTTACATTATATCGAGTAGAAAAGGAAGGTTTCAACCAACCAGGCATTAACCAACACAAGAGTTTTTCCCGATTTTAATTAAACAATAAGAATTGAGAGGAGACTCTCACTCTAATTTGTCTGCGTTGAAAAAAATAGTAAATAGAGGAAATTAGTTAAATTCATTCAGTGTAGAACTAAACTTTGAAATTAACACTAAACAATTGCCTTCTTTGTGCAGCTTCCAACATTTTCATCATTGAAAGGTCATTATAGTGAAGGATCTGTTGAACTGAAGAATTTCATCTTGGCAAGAAACCGAGGATATAAATGTGCATACGCAAACAATAACAAGTTAGAGTCTCAATTGATAATCACCACATTGTCAATCTGAAAAAAACATACCATGAGAGACAAGTTCACCCTTTCCTTGACAGCAAGCAAGCTGAAAAGCTTGTAAAAAGGCTAAGACAGATGATCTCCCTACATAGGAAACATTAATCAGTTAGATAATTTGATTCAAAAAAACTGCAAAAAGAATTAAAAAAAAAAACTACACAGTTTAATAAATTCGAGCACCTTTTGCTTCCGAATAGCCAACCCTGATCTTATTCGCCTCGAGCATCCTTGAAACCTCCTTTCCGGATTCAGAAGCTCTGAAGAACCGGTGCTCTATATCCTTAATACTCGAAAGAAAATCTTTAGCCCTGTGAGTAATAAACTCCGAAGGATCCTCTCTTTCTCCGCTCGTATCTTTCTCCACCAAACTCTTCTCTCTCTTTACACCAACTTCCTCAACATTTTTACTTTTCAGCGCCGACTTCTTCACTTCTTCCACAACATTACTCAAATTGCCATCTTTCTTCTTATTCAAATCACAACTCTTTTGCTTTTGCTCAACCTCATTCCTTGAAGTAGCAAAACCCACATCCACTTCACGAGAAGAAGCCGCAAAACTAAAGCTCTTGTTTTCATCGGTGGGGTCAAAGAAATCCCAAGACCCGGACTCAGGAAATGGAGGTCGCGGCGGCAGCATTGGCATTGGGAATTCCTCAACAAACCCATCATTTATCGGATTAAGCCTGATAGTTACAGCGCTGGTCCCAACACCACTCGACCTCATGTAGTTCAAATTGGTCGAAAGTGGAAGTGGGGTTTCGTTGTTATGCAAAGGAGAGTCCGACACTTCATTGAGATGCGAAGGAGAAGGAGAAGGGCACGAGGAGTTTGATGAGGTTTTGTCGGAAATGGATAAGGACGTTTCTATCAAAACTTCGGCTTCTGCGAAACGGCGAAGGGCAATGCCGATGTTTCGGAGTGATTGAACGTAAGAGACGTGGGAAGCCGAGAGGGCGTACCTGGAATCGATGGCTTGCTTGATGAACCTTCTTCGCTCTTTGCAGAGTCTAAGAGCTTCGTCTTTCTCGGCTTTGGAGTTCGTACAGCCCATTTTCTAGGCCAAGATTTTAGCTAACCCAGTTCACGAAACCAAACCCATTCTCCAGTTTCCCAAGCAGAATGTGTGGAAATCTGGAAATAATGGAAAAATGGAAAATCCCAAAAAAAAAAAAGAAAGAAAAAGAAAAACTCCCTCTCTAAGCCATAACAGTGTTTTTACTTGTAACAGACGAAAACAGAGCAACTAAACCCATTTTAACCAACTTTTTCTTAAATCTCTGAAACTAGTAGCAAACAGAAAATCCCCGAAAAAGCCATTTCTTTACCCTTAGCCTAGAGTAAAATGCTCTTTTTTGCCAGGCCTCAAAAGCAGCAGCGGGCAGCAGCAGAAGGATATAGGATTTGAAGGGGAAAAAAAAAAACAAAAGGGTATTTGGGAAAATAAATATTTGTTCGTTCCGAGGATTTAGACAAGGCGAGAATACTGACACAATGATGTTGAACTATTTTGACCTTTTTCTCCTCAGGTTCGATTTAGCACAGAAGCTAGAAATATGGAGGACATAAATGTAATAATCTGTTGGTGAAAAACGGAGTAGTTGGGTGAGTCATTAATAGTAGTGCTAATTCCAGGATTGGAAATCTGAATGAACAGACTCAGAAGAGGAGGAAAATAAAAAAAGTAACGAGTTTTGGGGAAGAAGAAGAGAAAAGAATAGTGGGCGAAATTAACAAGGCACAATGAGGAGAGAACAGGGAATCTACTACAGTTGGGCAGTACGGGAGAAGGAATAGTCTCGAAGTGTGTATCCAATTTGTTCAATTTATTTCATTCTTTTCAGTTCATAAATTCATGTAATCTTAAACAAAAAGAAAAGTTAAAAAAAAAACCAGCGATAGTAGAAGGTAGTAAGCAATTATCTATTAGAAATTTTTGTATGCCAAAAATCTGAACCGAGACTCGTTTTGAATAATTTTCTCTAATCTCTCTAATTTTTGTCTAAACAACCCCATGTTGTATTAGAGAGTAAACACCAAAAACTGAGCAAACAGGAGGAGCTTGAAGCATTAAAAACCCCCCCAACAGTAAAGAATCCTTCCTCTTTTGTAATGAAAATTGCAGAAGACAGGTGGGTACTCTGTCAGAGTGGAATAGCTGCATTTCATAGGGAGAGGTGTATTTCGAATTGACATAATTACCCCTTTGTGTTGGTTTCCCAAGGGCCACTCTACCGGCTCCTTAAAATCCGGTTTGCCCTTTATTTCCGTCATGTTACACAACACGGATAACGACACGACACAGACTCAAATTGTTTCGCGTAAGTTTAAATATATTAAAGCTTGTTTGGTTTAATTTACGTTTAAATTATTTTATTATAGTATTTTTTTTTATAAAAATTTAAATTTTTATTTAAAATTTTTATTTAAATCTATGAACTAAACGGACTCTAAAATATTTTTATTAGCAAGGTACTTGATAAATATGGTTAAGATCATTTTTTTATTTAAAACACTAATATAGCTTTATATTGTAATAATTTTTTTATTATAATATGTAAAAATTTTATACTATTTAATAACTAAAAAGTTGGTTATAATAATACTTATAAAATATTTTATAATTATAAAATAACACGTCGTTTAATAAAAATATATAAAAATTAATTAAACATTATATTAGAATTTTTTAAATGACATATCATAGTATAATATAATTGTTGAGACATTAAAAATAGACTAATAGCCTATTTGGTAAGTTGATTTGGACTACAGTTCAGACTATGTTTTCGGTTATAAATAGTATAAAGCTCTTACATGTTATAGTAACAAAAAAAATCATTACAGTGTAAAACTTTCACATGCTATAGCAAAATCAATTCTAACCAACGATCTTATAAATCTACAAAAACACAAATTTCTTTTCTTTCTTTTTTCTGAATAATCTCCCTATTCTACAAGATTTTTTTTTCTTTTTTCAAGTAATATTTAATTGCTCCATCAATTGCAAAATTTGTAGATTTAACCTAAATTTTTTCTAATTTTTTTATAAGCAAAAAACTATACAATACCAAATGAAAAAAAATGCTAACACTATATTATGAGATAAGTATGCGGTGTTCAACATTATTAATGCCTTAGTATTGTAAAAAATAATAATAAAAAAAAACTATTAAGAGGAGTCAAATAGAAGAAATAAAACAATAGAATGCTCAAGAGCTCCACACATTCTTCCTAAGGTAGGACTATTCGTGACTTGTGGGAGCCCATTTTGCAACATCCATGTGAGACGATGCAACTTGAATGGAATCCAAGAAAAACTACAATAGATAATCTCCAGCAACAAGAATGACTTCTTTGACAGCAACAAAAACGGCTTCTTCAACAATAGAGCAAAAATCTCGATGAACCGAGAAACTTCATTTAAAGCATCTATAATGGAGAGACAAGCCATTTCATACCACTCTACTTCTCTTTTCGAAATAAGCTAACACTAATATTGTACTTTTATCAAGGGCTTCTTCCATCAATAACGACTCTCCTCACCCAAACATTATAAGTAATTTAACCCACAATCACCATTACACCCTAACAATCTACCATGCCACATCACAATCAATTTTTATGAAAAGACTATAGTGAGAATTCAAATTGATTCTTGTCAACAAAAAACGTCCACCTCAAAAAACTCCAAATACAAGCTCTGGACTCTACTAATAGTTTGAATGGAATCCGGAAGATCCCTTCTAAAAAGCAAATTGCTTTAAGAAGTACAAATTGAAACATTGATGAAAGCAAAAAGGGGAAGTTTAACCCAAGGAAGAAACTCTAAAGAAGCCAAGATGAGGGCTAAGGAAACACCTTTTAACTCTATAATGTTTCAAGGTGTAGATAAGTCCTAATTCCCAACTAGAGATGGCAACGGGGACAGAGTAGGGGCATGAAATGATTTTTCGTCCCCATCTTTGTTCTCCAAAACCATCCCCATTCCTAGCCTCATCCCTGCTCAATGAGACACGGGCCGAGAGTTGGGGATTCCCTATTAAGGGACATCCATACACCCACCTTATTTCTCATTTTATATAACTATGTATTTTAAAATTATAACAATTCGTAACAAAATAAAATAGAAAATTGATACAAATTTAACTAAAATCAAAGGTTTAACTAAACAAACAAATTTTAAATTATACAAACCAAATCTTAATTAAAATGCCACAAAAAATCTCATCAAATACAATAATATAATATTATATATATATATATTAATATATATATATACATGTATATTAGAGCGGAGGTAGAATGGGGACGACATTCTCTGTCCTAGCCCTGCCATCATTTAGAGAGAAGATGTTTTATCCCATCCCCTATCTCATTTGATGTGGGACCCATGGGGTCTCGTTCCCATGAGGAATATTGCCATCCCTACTCCTAGCACATTCCACCAAGCCCCAAAATAATATGTGTTGGTTTCACCTCACAAACAAATTCTAAATATATACAAACCAAAACTTCATAATAATGCCACAAAAGATCTAAACAAATATAATAATTTAATATTATATATTAATATAAAATGTATAATACATTCCCCCGTCCCCACCCCGCCATGATTCGGGAATAAGATTTTATCCTTGTTTCTATCCACATCCCTAATTATAGCCCCGCATTCCCATCCCATTCAGTGCGGGGCCCCACGAGGCCCCATCCTATCCCTACGAGGAATGTTGCCAGCCATACTTACACTCCATCAAGGCCCAAAACAATAAGTGTTTTTAAAAGGGAATGACACAGATAGGTAGATGTCATCCTCCTCTATTGAGTCACATAAAAAATATAAAGGATATGAGATAACAAATCTTCTCTTTATTAACATCAATAGCTCTTAAATTTTGAGATCTCTCTTACTTTGCTTCCTAAACTTCTAAAATCGCTACTTTACCCCCTAAATTTCTAAACTTTTATTTTTCCTCTTGAACTTTTAAAGCTCCTCATTTTGGCCCCTTGAACTTTCAATTTTTCATTCAAATAGATGGAATTAGGTTGTAACAATCCAAATGATCCTACTACATTAGGACCCCTTTCAACATTGCACAAAATCCATTACTTTACATTCAGCTAGCACTAAAAAGGCTACTCCTAGTAGAAGTGGTAAAATTATTCCAAGTATTTCAGCTTTGGTCATGGGTTGAGAATGGGAATTAAACTTTATGAGATCTAACCTCATATTGTTCCTCAATGGCTCAATGGAAGAGTGGTTGGTTATTAACTGATTGGTCAGACATTCAAATCCTACTTGGGGAGATTTGATGCATTTTGAATTCTTTAATTTGGAATGAAAGGGTTCACTCTGATTGTTAAGAGTGGGTTATCCATTCCTTGTGTCTTTGTTTCTATTGCATTCTGTCTCATCATATCACATTCTATTCTGCAATATTTGATAATCATAAGCCCACGTGATTCATATATGGGTCGCCTATAAGACAGATATGAGATTTTGTCACTCCAAAAATTTGTTTCATGTTTACACTCCCATGTAAGTTTTTTTTTTTTTTTTTGGGTATTATCTAAACTATCATTTAAGAAGGGTTGGTCTGAACATTTATTCTCATTTTAATGTACAACTTATTTAATATATTAATATTGTTCATCGATATTTGAATTAAATTAATAAAGAAGATGAGTAAAAATATAGAATAAAACTTAGGAGTAAAATCTCATTTTTGCCTTACATGTGATCTATGTACAAATTACATAGGCTTAATTCCGTTTATCTTATCAAAAAATCAAAAGTTAATAGACAAAATGATGATTTTTGGAGTTTAATAGGCAAAATGCTGACTTTTGAAAATTTAAAGGGTAAAGTAACGGTTTTTAAAATATAGTAGACAAAATGGAGAAATCCTTAAAGTCTAGGGGTTAATAAATTTACTAGAATTGCCCATTAGCATTTCGCCATTCGCCAAAAAAAAAAAAGGCTTGTGTTGCTACAAAATGTTACCCCCAACCCCAAAGCTTCTTCCAATCCAAAACAAAAGAAAAGATAGGAAAAAAAATAAAAAGCAAATCGTTCTTCATTTGAGAATTCAGTAGACAGATTTAGTGTTGAATCTACCTTTTAGTTCCTTGCTCCAAATCACTGTATTACTGGCAAAACAAATGGCAAACCCAAAGCAAAATATCTTCGAATATATAGCAGATCACTAGTATAAAATTTTCATTCCCTTCGTTTGGGAAAATCTAGTCAAATTAACGTTAATAAATATCTGTTATCCAAGAATAACTACGCAAGAAAAGATTAATTGAGTTTTAAAAACTTTTTTTTTAACTTTTTCTAATTGTTGTCAAGAACAAACTAAACCCGCACTTTGCACAAATAACAAAAATTCTAATAGATGCTTAACTTAGCACAAGTACTAATAATCCAAAATTTAAATATATTAATAGGTTACTAAATCACCTGACGCGGAATATCAAGCTTATCAATTTTGCACTCTAATAAATTCCGATTGGTCAAACAACAAAGTAATATGAAATTGCAAAAGTAATAGAGAGTTGGTTTAAGGGAGTGCAAAAGTAAATTTTTATAGCGACTTCCCAACTTGAGCCACTACACTTGCTAAAACTACCACTTGGAATATTGGTCATGTTCTTCGGTTCAAATTTACAGGGCATTAGTAATCTATGAGAATGGAATTTAATATAAAATTTGTCTTCAATATATATATATATGTATATGAATGAAAGTTTGTTTCCGTCTACAATCTTGCTAAAGTTTGATAGTTTATTTAGATACGAAGAGTTATGAACACTTATTGAATGCAAGTTCCAAGTTTGGCTCAAAAAGTGTATTGTAATCAATGCTTACCTAAAATGAAATAAATGTTAGCTTAGAGTTGTAAGAGTAAGGGAGCATTTGAGACAACTTAGAGCATTTGCAATGGTTTATTTACAAGTTTAAACCTCGAAACTCTCTTATGTATCCAAAAATACCCTTGTCTAACTAACGGCTAAAATCATAACCATTTAGATAGTACGAGTTAACCAGATGTCGCCCTTGGTTGACCGGACAAAGGAAGGGGCAAAATTCCAATTTTCTTTTTATATCCCACTAGTTGACTAAAGTAATCCACAAGTTTACCAGATGATGATAACACAACCTTTCTCTAATTTTTTGACACCTTAAAAGTCTATTTTCAAAATGTTGTTGTAATAAAAATTAAGTTCAAACTCCGAAAAATACTTTTCGTTGCTTTAAAAATCCTCTTCTGTTATGAATATAGTATTTTGATGGATGTCCATAACCTCCAAAGTCTTCAAGTCTCATAACCTCCAAAAGCTTCACAAATTCTATAACCTCTATTTATTACAATTTATTCATAGTTATTTTCTCCACTTACAACACCATTAAGCCTATTGTAACCTATGAGCATATTAGCCTATAAATAAAGGCTTTGAGAGGCATGTAAAATAGAAGAAGAAAAGAAATAGATATCATTCTTTCATTCTCTTGTGTTCTTCTTTACTTCTATACTATATTCTCTTGTTTTGTTCTTTTTATTTCACAACACGTTATCAGTACGAAGAAAGTGAGAGTTATCAATAGTAAATATATTATTCACAAGAGCATACAAACTTTGAAAAACGGAGGCTCTTCTTCATAAAAAAAAGGTGAGTTGCTTTACTTTTCACTTGGCACAACAAAAGTAATAGGCCATTCTGCATGTGACCATGGAGATGGCACGATACTTGCATATTCCCGTGTGGTTGCATACCTAGTGCACGTATATGCATAACTGTAAATGACACACTAAACCAATGCCCCCACAAGAATAAGATATATTATCACACAAATAAAATAAACATAAAAAAATTATCAAGTACACAAGCATTAATAAGTAATAGAAAAACATTATCGCTTATTTGTTAAATATATAAACATTTCAAATATATGAACTATTGCAGCTCAACTACTGTAAATAGATGTTTATTGTTATTCATAAAACAATGTACATACTATTTTCTGTTTGTTTATTGATATTTTTTTCTTATCTTCTATTTTGATTAATATTTTTGTTATAGTCTTTTACCATGGCAAATCTTACCAAGTTGGAATTTATAGCCCTTGATATTACGGGCAAGAACTATCTAGCATGGATACTTGATGCTGAAATTCATTTAGATGCTATGGGTCTTGGAGACACAATCAAAGAAGGAAATCAAGAATCATTACAAAACCGCGTCAAAGCAATGATTTTCCTTCGTTACCATCTCCATGAAGGATTAAAAACTGAATATCTTACTATAAAAGATCCACTTGACATTTGGAAAAATTTAAAAGAAAGATATGACCACCAAAAAACTTTTATTTTTCCAAAAGCTCGTTATGATTGGATGCATTTGCATTTGCAAGATTTTAAATTAGTAAGCGAGTATAACTCTGCAATATTTAAAATTAGTTCTCAATTAAAATTATGCGGAGAAAATATTACTAATGAAGATATGCTAGAGAAAACATTCTCTACTCTTCATGCCTCGAATGTGTTCCTCCAGGAGCAATATCGAGAAAAAGGCTTTAAAAAATACTCTGAACTAATTTCATGCTTTCTTGTGGCTGAACAAAATAACGAGCTATTAATGAAAAATCATGAATCTCGTCCAACTGGTTCTGCCCCATTTCTTGAAGTGAATGCAACAACATCTAACAATTTTGGGTGTGGACGAGGTCATGGTCGTAGCCGTGATCGTGGCCGCAGATGTGGTCGAGGTTGGAATACCTATCAGAATTGTGATAATAACAATTCTCATGTCTAGAAGAGGGAGAATAATGGAGACAAAAGAAAAGGTGCGCAACAAAAGGATGTAAAGAATTTAGAAAATATATGCTACCGGTGTGGTATGAAAGGACATTGGTCATGTACTTGTCGTATGTCGAAACATCTTGTTGAGCTTTATCAAGCATCACTCAAAGATAAGGGGAAAAATATAGAAGCAAATTCTACCTACTTTGATGATATTGACCAAAGTCCTATTGATATAACTCATTTAGATGTGGCAGATTTCTTTGAACATCCTGAAGGGAGAATTGATCATTTAATTGGTGATGGGACTGTCCAAAAATAACTAAAATCATTTCTAAGATTTTATTTTTTTGGTGTGTTTTTATTTGGTTTGAGGTGTGTTTGGTGTGTTGTTTTTTTTTTAACTATGGTTTCAATATCTAATATTTTACTTTGTTGGATTGTAATATTTCTTATAATGTATTTTTGTTTTATTTGAATGAAGAAAATATGGATATTCCCCAATCTTTAGTTGGACCCAAGATCAATGATGAAGATATGTGTCTCGCTGATAGTGCAACAACGCATACCATACTTAAAGATAAAAAATATTCCCACTTGATAATGGGCAAAGCTAATGTTAATACAATATCTGGTAGTACAAAAATTATTGAAGGCTATGGAAGAGCCAATATATTATTACCCGAAGGAACAAGATTTATTATAAATAATGCATTACTTTCTACTAAGTCTCAAAGAAATTTATTAAGTTTTAAAGATATCCGCCAAAACGGATATCACATTGAGACAGTGAATGAGGCAAATGTTGAATACCTCTATATTATAGCTATGATTTTGGGTAAGAAATACATATTAGAGAAATTACTTGCTCTTTCTTCCGGTTTGTACTACACAAATATTAGTCAAATTGAAGCACAAGCAATAGTGAATCAGAAGTTCACTGATCCAAATAATTTTATTGTTTGGCATGACGGTTAGGCCATCCCGGATCAATAATGATGCGAAGAATCATTGAGAATTCAAATGGGCATCCATTGAAGAACCAGAAGATTCTTCAATCTAATGAATTCTCATGTGTTGCTTGTTCTCAAGGTAAATTAATAATTAGTCCATCACTAGCTAAAGTTGGGATTGAATCCCTTACATTTCTTGTAACGCCCGCCTAATTTTATGTAACGGATAATGCTATAATAATGATGACGTTGAATGTTATATTAATGATGATGATAAGTGTTATACTCATGATATGTGTTATGATATATGATAAATGGTGCTAACCATTTTATTTTAAGTGTTATGACAGGTGACGCTCGCGTGGAATTAATGTGCTCAAATGTTTATGTCATTAATGTTATGTGATTAATTATATTTTTATTGATAATTAAATGTTATGAATGATTTTTGTATTTAAGGACAGATCGGCAGGCCGGACAATTCAGTTCGGTAGGCCGAAATGATTTCCTCAGAACGGCAAGCCGATGGTGTGCCATCGGCAGGCCAGACTTCTGAGATCGGCAGGCTGATGACAGCTGACAAGTAGTCAGCATAAATTTTACAAAATTGTGATGAGGTGGAATTTATGATATGGATGATTTGTTCTGAATAAATAACATAATTTTGGGATGATTTGTTTTATTTTGGTAATGAAACATTTGACTTTTCATTGATTTGAATTAATGGATAAAGTTTTCTCGTTTTACTAAGTCGAAATATGGCAACTTGATCCGTTCTGGGAAGTTTTGACTCTTTTTCCCTCAAACCTCTCCACTTCCCACGATTTATGCCCTGCGAATAATCAGAAAATTCTGATTAAAGAATGTAACGTAAGCAAATTCAATTTTATTTATTTTATAATGTTCTTTTCTCTTTCTTTTTCTCTCGATATTTGTCTCTCCCTCTCCCTCTCACTCTCACGTACACTCTCTCTCTCTCTTCATCACATTTCTTTCTTCCTCTTCCTCTAAAAAAAAAAAATGTATGTTAAGATCCTGGGAATGCTTTTCCAAACTATGATTTCAAATGTATGTTATTAATTTCAATAGTTTGCTTCAATTAATGTTTTAACGAATGAATGTAACGACATCTGTGACGTCCGAAAAAGGGGGGGTTACAGGCTTTGGTATCAAAGCGAAATTCCATTTGCAATTCATATCGCCACACGTCAGTCTAAGTCCTCCAAGTAAGTATGTTTTAATGTTTAATGATAAGATGCAAGTAAGATGATAAGTATAAGGTTTAGATGTTCATGATTAATGCTTTTGTAGTGAAACCTGTCTCATAAATTAAAGGATTATTCCTAAAATTCCTAAGTCTTTTAGGAAATCAACTATGGACGGTTACAGAAGAATGCAAACCCGCACCCAAACCAATGAAAGGCTAATGACGATGATTGATGAACTGCAAAGACAGTTAGAAGAGCAAAGAAGGGAGATTGCCGAACTAAGGGCTAATGGCCGCAATAGCGAACGACGAGGCAATGATGTGCCTCCTCCTCCACCTCCCCAACCACAAGTCGATGAAGTCCCGACTCCTGCTGTTGAACCAAGCACAGTCTACCAGGAACCCTTACTAGTAAGATGGAAGAGGGTTAAGCCAGCAGACTTCGAAGGCTCCAAGGATCCACTAGTTGCACAAGGATGGTTAAAGACGATAGAGGCCACCCTAAGACTCATGGGTTTCACAGATAATGAGAAGGTCCTCTGTGCATCGTACTGCTTTACCATGGAGGCCCGGATTTGGTGGGATGGTATCGAACAGAGCAGGAATGTTGAAGAAATGTCTTGGGCTGATTTTGTTCATGAGTTCAACATGAAGTTCTTCCACATGAACATTATGAGGAAGCACTACGAAGAGTTTAAAAATCTACGCCAGGGTGATATGTCGATTACAGAAGTGGTAGCCAAATTTGATCAACTAGCTCGCCTATGCCTGGGGATGGTTAGTGACGAAGGCGAAAGGGTCCGAAGGTTGATCAGGGTCCTCAAGCCAGAGATTGCTGCTATTGTTGATGGTGCAAGTCCACCCAGAAGTCAGGAGCAGGTTGTTTCGAGAGCGCAACGTGCAGAGTTTCACTTGTCGAAGATAAGAAGAAACCAACCTCAGCCAAGTCAGCCAGCAAACCATGCAAGTAACCAGAACCGCCCTCCATACCGGAACAACAACAACAATCACAACAACCAAAACTGGAGGAATAATAATAAGAGGAAGAGCTACCCGTAGAACCATCAGGGCCAAAGTAACAAGAAGTTTAATGGCGGCCAGCACAACAACAACAACAACAACAACAGGCAGTTTCAAATGTGTGCAAGATGTGGAAAGAATCATCCTGGAGATTGTCATATGGGGTCTAATCGGTGTTTTATCTGTGGACAAGAAGGTCACTTTGCCAGGAACTGCCCCAGACAGATGAATGTCCAAGCTCATGCCCCACCAAGAGCACCTCTAGCCCAGCTTCACCAGATGCAAGCCTCCCTTTAAGGGCCATTGATTAGTCAAGGAAGACTTGAAGCCCCACCTACGAATGCCCGCATTTATGCTATGACGAAAGAACAGGTGGCTGCTGAAGCTTCGAACGTGGTCACAGGTCAGATAACAAGCTTAAGTAATAATGCTTATGTTCTCTTTGATACGGGTGCTACACATTCTTTTGTGTCCTCAACTTATGCTAAGAAGTTAGGGGTTCACCTAGAGTCTATGAGACAGGGATTCACTACGACACTATCCTCCGGGGAAGTGATAATATCTACGCATTGTTTGCGTACAGTACCCCTATGGATTTCTAATAGGGAACTTTTCGTCGACCTTATTGTGATCGACATGTATGATTACGATATGATACTCGGGATGGATTTTCTGAGCAAGTACAATGCTACTATTGAATGCCGAAAACGAAAAGTGATCTTCCATCCAGAAGGTGAACAGAAGTTCGTGTATGTGGGCAAATCCAAGAAGAAACCCAGCATGTTCTTATCTGCCATGAAAGCAAGGAAGCTGCTAGCTAGTGGATGCATGGGTTACTTGGCGAATATTGTAGATAAAAGCCAAGAAGAAAAGATAAGGATAGAAGATGTGGATGTAGTACGAGAATTTTCAGATGTGTTTCCAGATGATCTGTCAAGCCTACCTCCTGATAGAGAGATTAAATTCGAGATCGAGCTCGCTCCAGGCACAGACCCGATTTCGAAAGCACCATACAGGATGGCCCTAGCATAGTTAAAGGAGCTTCATATGCAATTAAATGAGTTGCTTGACAAAGGCTTCATTAGGCCTAGTCACTCACCATGGGGAGCTCCAGTTTTGTTTGTGAAGAAGAAGGATGGCACTATGAGAGTCTGCATTGACTACAGAGAGCTGAACAAGGTGACAATTAAGAACAAGTACCCGTTGCCTCGAATTGATGATTTGTTTGATCAGCTAAAGGGTGCATCTGTGTTCTCGAAGATTGACCTACGGTCGGGATATCACCAACTGAAGATTAAAGAAGGAGACATCCCAAAGACTGCCTTTAGATCGAGGTATGGTCACTACAAATTTGTGGTTATGCCTTTCGGTCTAACGAATGCGCCTGCAGCCTTTATGGATCTGATGAATCGGGTATTCAAGGATTTCCTCGATAAATTTGTTGTTGTGTTTATCGATGACATTCTTGTCTATTCAAAGAATCAAGAGGAACACGAGGAGCATCTAAGAATTGTGTTGGAGACATTAAGGAGACACCAGTTATATGCAAAGTTCTCCAAGTGTGAGTTTTAGCTCGATAGAGTATCTTTCTTGGGCTATGTGATATCAAAGGAAGGAATCATGGTAGACCCT
>CAMOHE010051453.1:0-36099 GCA_946598075.1 Artocarpus hirsutus
TGGGCCCCTTAAGATAAAATGGATAAGTTTTAATATGGATGATGTAATGAAAGATATGTTCCTATGAAAATGTGCCTAGTGCACTATTATGATGATGATGATGATGTTCATGAAATGTTTTTAAGTTGTGAGAATTACAATGTACTTACTAAGCATTGGCTTATTCAAGTTTTCATCATGTTGCAGATAAGGGTAAGAAAGTGATGGAGTAGGCGGAGGACACTGACAGGCGTGTGAGCTAAGGAAGATGTTTTGCAAATGGAAGAACACCAAGGAAAGAAGTTTTAAAGAAATATTCTATGATTTTGGATTTTGAGTATGTTTATAAATTAAGAATAATTTTTATATATTTTGTGAATGTGTTATTATTATTTTATAAAATTTTCTTCTGCATTTGAAGTTTTAAAACTTGTTATCAAAATTTTTTTTAAAAGGTTCGGCCTGCCGACCATACTGATCGGACTGCCGAAGATTTCCAATCGGCCTGCCGGTTGCCAAGCATCGGCCTGCCGATCTTGTATTTTTGAAAACCCCATTCTGCAAGGCCTCAGACGGCCTGCCGATGGGTGACCTTCAGTCTGCCGGTTCAGTTCGGCCTGCCGGCTGAGACATGTTCAAAGAAATTTTATTCTGTTTTCAAGGGACCATTAAATTTTTAAATGATATTAGCAAACTATTTATACAATGTCTATGGAAAAGCAAATTGTTTTAATTAAGAAAGATTATAATTTCTTATAAATTGTATTTTTGTATTTGGATAATAAAAAAAAAGTATGTAAAGATCCTAGGAATGCTTTTCCAAACTATGATTTCAAATGCACGTTATTAATTACAATAGTTTTCTTCAATTAATGTTTTAAAGAATGAATGTAACGACATCTGTGACGTCCGAAAAGGGGGCGTTACACTTTGACATTCCTCTATCACTCTCTCCATGACCCACCTAACAAACCCGATGCCATTCACCACCGTTCGTCCTCATCTCTTGACATTCTACCGACTCCACCATCGTTCGACTCGTCCTTTATAGTTCCACCAACTCCATCGCCGTTGGTAAATTCAAACCATTACTTTTATTTTTAGTGTTATTGTTAGTTCTAAACTTAGCATTATTTGGTTATTTTATTGTTGTTTACCTTTAGTTTTAGTTTTAATATTAGTTGTATTAATTTGTTTTTTGCCATTTAGCATGTGTTACTTGTATTTGGTGTTTGAAAAAAATTTGAATAACATTTAGCATTTTGGTGTGAGAATATGTTACTTTTTATGTATTTGTGATGCCTAAGTATTATTGTGATACCCACCACATGTTTGGAGATTTTTAGAAATTATTTTTAGGGGAATACAAATTTTCTACGATGGTTTTTTAAAAAACCATCGTGAAAAATTGGCATTCCATGACGATTTCTTGAAAAACCGTCGTGGAATCAAAGGCTTCCACGACGGTTTTTCAAGAAACTATCGTGGAAGCCTTTGATTCCACAACGGTTTTCAAGAAACCATCGTGAAATCCTTAGTATTTCACGACGGTTTTTTAAAAAACTGTCGTAGAATGCCAATTTTCTACGACGGTTTTTCAAAAAACCGTCGTGAAAAATTACTACATTACAACTCCTTCCCGTGCCAATTTTTATGTTACACGACGGTAAAAAACCGTCGTGAAATTTTCCCACAAAGGTTATAAACCGTTGCGGAATTAAAAAAAATGATATATATATATATATATATATCACTCATACACACATATATATCATGAAGCTGCAAGTGTAAGAACACTCGGGACATCCCAACTTGCTTAACACTTATTTGATACAAAGATCCCCACATCAAATTTTATTTATATTAAATAAATAACATAGAAGCAAAGTTGAGATAAGAAATACATTCCCAAAGGAGAAAAAAAGAAGAAGAAAAGCTATTGATAAGGTAAAACAATTTATAAGGATCTGCAGAAGTTCAAAGAGGCAGAATTTTTAATTAGTTGTACTAGCCAACGTGTGCACAAATACACAAAATACAATTGAAACGAATTAGAAACAAAATATATATATATATATATATCTGTTTAGAATTAGTAAATCATAATCAATCATGAGATGTGGTCATTGTAGTTAAGGCGAAAGAGTCTTTACATGTGATCTAATATATGGAAAAAAGAATTAGTTTTCGTTAAATTATATAGTACCAAAAAAAAAAAAGTTGGTTTCTTTCTACTTTGTCATTCTATGATCCCATTGAAGGTCTTTAAACACTTTGCTAAGCAAAATTCTTTAATACACAATTTCTTGTCCTTTTATCTAGGAGAACAAAGTACGATACATTAAAGAAGTTTTTTCTTTGCCCTATTTTATGATTATTTAGTTGTATTTTATTGTAAAACATGGAGTGTTACCTTCACTTCAGATGTTGGATTGAGAAGTTGCTGATGTTCTTCCTTTGATTTATTGTAACTCTGTATCATAGATTTCATACTGAAAGGTGGTCAAAATAAATCAAAGATCATCAGATCCTAAATAAGTATATCACATATATATTTCACGAAAAAGGACATGAGACCGTCGTGGTTTTTCAAAAAACTGTCGTGAAAAATTATTATATTACAACCTCTTCCGGCACCAATTTTTATATTACACGACAGTAAAAAACCGTCGAGAAAACTTCATACCGTACCACGACTGAAGTTTTCACAACGGTTTTTTAACCGTTGTAAAATTTTTCTACGACAGTTATAAACCGTCGTGGAATCCACAATTTATAGTAGTAGTGATTTCTTCATTCAATGAGAATGCAACGTTTTCATCTGAGAGCTTTCTTCCTCTTTTAGTAATACTAATAACGTGTTCTACAAGGGCTCACGCCCCCACTTCTATAGAGAGTTTGCATGCACGCCATCCTTCCGTTAGGAGTATGACCCGTGTCGCTTTCTAATTAATTGTGCAACTAAAAATTTCATTTAGTAGTTATTCAACATCTTATTTGAATTCAGATTGAGATAACATTTATTTTAAGTCTTATAGTAAATATTTTTCTTGATTATCTAATCGTTTACTTCATCTCAAAAAATTAATAGTTATTGTGTATTTTTTTGAAAGCTAATTATTGTGTATTATTTATCATAACAATTACAATAAGTACTTTTTGCATAATTGATATTCATTGTATATTTGTAATACAAATATATGTGCAACATTGAAACATGCACCGATGCATGCTAGACAGATATTGTTATTGTCAACCTTGAGGTATATACACTGCATGTTTACTACCTAACCCAATAGATTGAAATCATTCATAAAATTCCATTAATTCCATTTTTGGACCTAGCAAGGGGCCATTGTTAAAGAAATTGCCCCAGTGTGGCACGGTAGAAACTTTAAATTTTATTAAACTGACAGGAATCTAAATTACATTATTATAGCTATGACTTAAATGTAATAATCTATCATACCTTTTAATGACTGCTTGTTGACTAAAACATCACTTTTGATAGAGCAATCTTAAACAGCCTAAACCAACTGATCTTCTACGCTATTCTCACTTCCACAAAATGTTACGTGTCGGACACAATTTATCTATATGACTACTCACCCATATGTCCTTAAAACCACTCAAGTGTATAAGAACAATTCATGAGAAAGCCATTTGTAAACCAATGAAAATCCTAAAGAGATTAATTATAAAAATTCCCCCTGAAATATAGCCTTTGTAACACTTTATCCATCGAACTTCAAAATACAATATCCATTTTTCTTGAAATATGTACTGTTAACAAAAGTGGTCCTTCTATTAGAATTTAAACAGCAAATTGACAAATAATTTTTAAAATTAAAGTTATTTGGGTAATCTTAGTTATAAAATTATCCAAAAAATTAAAACTATAATAAAAATAGTCTTTATTGATGATTTAAAAAATAAAAAATCAATTAAAAATATACTAGTATCTAGATCCGTCTTTTTTTTTCAATATATTGAAATTTTTTTAAAAAAAATTATTAACTTTTTTATGCTCAAAAGGTATTTTGAAACTTTAAAAGGTATAAATACCAATAAAAATTTTAAAAATATGAAAGAAATTTTATAAATATTGTCAGAGTTTTTTTCTCTTTGGAAATTTTATGTTATATTGAATATATTTATGTTATATTTTTTTTTCATTTCACCAATGTATATAACTTTTAAAATTTTAAATATTTTTCAATTGTCAAAAAAGATTAAAATTTTGAAGAAAATTTTAGTATATAAAAAAAGGATTCTAATAGTATAATGGTTTTAATTGTTTTTTTTTAATCACCAATAAAGACTATTTTTGTTATAGTTTTAATTTTTATGGTTATTTTTATAACCATAATTATCAAAATACTTTTAACTTTATAATCATTTGTTAATTTTCTGTTAAAATTCTAAAGAATGACCATTTTTGTTAGCACTTTATATTTCAAGCGAATGAATATTATATTTTGAAGTTAGAGAGACAAAGTTTTACAAAGACTATAATTTATGGGGAATTTTTGCGATTAATACAACCATAAAGTAGAAATTTTATACTTTAAAATTTAATATAGGATTTTCCTATCCAATGCATGGTTTGAACCTCTATATTAGGTTGAGAACTACTACTCGGCTAAATTTTCTCTATAGTATACCAAAGAGACGGTGTATGAATTAAGATGATTAGATGTTTATTGATAACAAGAATGTTTCGAATAGGTTAGTGAAGTGGCATCGAGCATGATTGCATGACCGTATGTTTAGGTGATCATTTGTTAATTACGTATTTATAATGATGAGATAGTTTAGACTTAGATGATTGATAAGCTATCCAAAGACTTTTTAATGATCTAGAATTTAAAGATTCAACGTTATAATCATTTTCCAAGAAGGAAGGACCATGTGGAAATTATAATAAAAAAGACCAATTTAATTAAGGCATCATCCATCGTATTAGGAGGATCATGTATTAGCCGGTTTAAAAGTATGGATAATCCTAAAAAGGATTAATATTGTGCGGCATGTTATATTATAAGTTAAAAGTATTGAATTACCGAACTTTAAAATGTCCAATTATGTCGAGGTGAAATCTTATATAAATTGATTTATTAAAGTGAGGTTCATTTAGTAGAAATTAAGGTACTTGTACTTGTGTCATTGTAACGCCCCACCTGACAAAGACGCCATAGTTACTATTTTATAACATCCGTACTTATAATTAATTAAAAAAGCATGATGTTTTTGGTAAATAAACAATGGAAAGACAAACAAATTTAATTTTTTTTTTAAACTAATCAACTAAATTAAAGAGAACAACCTCTTGAAATATTTAAATCTTGCAACAAACCATAATAAAATATTTTCAATTATCACGAACCTAACTTATTAAAATTTATAGATCCATAACTTAAATAAAACAGTTTCATTAAACAAGCATTGGATGCGTCTCGCTTGATACTCCGTTTCACACCAAGCTCACATCCACGCCAATGCTCTCCCATATCCAACTTATTTATTGTTCCTAGCTGCAACATGCAGATAACATTCATAGGCAGTAACACTTAGTAAGTACACGTGGTAGTTTTTCATAAATTTATTCATAATTTATTGGGTGTTTCGATAACACCAAGTAACACAAGAGCAGAACATAACATAATATCATCTAATATGCTATTTTTCACATCATTCTAACTTATTAATATCTTATCATTTTTTCTATACCAATAGGCCCTAGACAATGTGCTAATGCACCAACCACGGTGTGAGTGGGGTGGCGATCCACCATCACCCACTGAGGCAACATCAATAACAGGAATCTCACGCGCGCTTCGGCACCATCCTTTCGAGCACCTCACAACTAACATAAATGAATACCTCGCGACCCAGCACATGTCGTCCTAAATATCATTAATTTTCTAGCTAACTTAACGAATGAAATCACACTTAAGAAAAACTTGGAGGCAAAATTTGCTCCATCAAAATCAAAATTATTTTATGGTTTACATTATTCATAGTCTATTCATGTGTCTTCGTCCTAAACTTTATCCACATACTTCCTCATATCGTGGGATCGGGTCATCTCTTATTCTGTAACACCTCGATTTTTAATTCAGTATAATTAGTGTGGAAATGATGAATTAGTGTGCCATAATGTAAGTTTAGACTTAATTTAACTATCTTACAATATTTTCAAATTAGTATTACTTTTAATAATATTTAATCATTCTTTATTATTTTAATTGTTATTTTGAATTTTTGGAGCAAAACAAGTCGTCAAATGCCTGATATATCCGTCTTTGAAAACTAGGTGCTGAGGACAGGGTTTTATCTAAAGAAAGCTATCCCTCCTTCCTCTATTTATTTCCTCTCCCTCTCCTTCCCTCACTCACTCTCTCTCTCTCTCTCTTTCTCTTCCCATTTCTTCCTCTCTCTTTCATTTTTTATTTCAAAAAATTTTAAGCCAAACTTCGATTCTTAGCGGATTGGAAGCTCGTGAATGCGATTGCACATCCACAAACTCGGATCCAAGCTCAAATTTCAAGGTTAGTTAAACTTTTTTTCAAATTTTAAACTTTTTCTCTAAACTTTTAACTTTTTCAAAATGTTATAATCCGAGTTTCTTGAGCTTAGGAAACCTTAAATATAAGTTAGTAGAACACAAACCCTCACAAATTTGTGCATGATTTGGACGAAATCAAGTTTGATCAACCTTTTCCTTTTTCTCCCTTTTCAGATTTCTTTGAAATTTTCTATGTAGATCTTGTTTAAAATTGTTTAAATGTGTTCTATTATGTTTTTCTATTATTTATGAACATTACCTATGCTTGAGAATTGAGAAAACATGTTTAGATTGAGAGTTTGATCTTAGGGAGGTAAAGACTTGACATCTCGGGTCCCTAATTTTTTCAATTCGGTAGGCCAATCTTGAACATCGACAAGCCGGACTCATGAGTTCGACATGCCGGATTCATACCATCGCCAGGCCGAACTTGAAAAAGTTCAATAGGCCAGTCCTGCATTGCCGGTAGGCCGAACTATGTGGTTCGGCAAGCCAGACCAGGGAGTTCGGTAGGCCGATCGGGCATAAGAAAAACAGTCGTTTTTCACCCGTTTGCATTGTTTTAAACCCATATTGAGAAATTTAAACTTTATAGTACAATTTTATGGACATAAATGATACACTAGGACACCATGAGATAGCTTAATAGTGTACAATATCTTAAGCTAGATATTGATAAACTTAGTTTACATTTGAGGTCGTTCGTGGTTCTGTGGAGCTGACATATAACGGAGTGGGACTACATTGTTGAGTTGTGGTACTAGATATTGAGGTAGGACTTCTACCCCTTCTTTGGTAGCCAAGTTTTTTTAAATGGTTTTGGCCTTAAAGATTCTTTCAAAATGTTTTCAATAAATGACAAAATGTTTTAAATATTTTCAAAAAGGGCCTTGGCCACAAAAAGACTTGTTACCAAATGATTTCTTTTAAATTGATTTTTAAGGAGTGATTAGAATGAACTTCTTAATACTTTTCATTTCTTGCTGAAAAATGAATGATCATAATGAATCAAATAATGAACAAAATGAGAAGATCTGGTAAAATGGAACATAATAATGATAAGATACCAGACGTGTCGACTAGTACCGTCCGGAATGATAAGTTAGAGCATGATGCCATATACAGAGATCAAGTTGTGGAGAGAGCGACATTGGGGGCAGGTCAGGCCATTATGGTGGTGATATTATGGCTTTGTCAAAGAACAAATAATAAAGAATAATTCCAAACGAATATGGATTCTAAAGATAAGGATGAATTCAAATACGTTTTATTTATCTTTCTGAAATTTAGTGAATTATTTTCAAATACGAGAATTTATGTTTAGAACTAATGTTTTCTAAACCTAGTCCTACTGAGCCTTCCACTCACATTTCTTTATTTCTTTTAAAAACCTTTCCTCTAGGTAGATTGCAGCTTAGGATCGATTGAGAGGCGGCAGGACAAACACGTGAGTTGTAGAAATTCTGTTTAGGTTATTTTTTTATTCAAAATGAGACATGTACTATTTATACTTTTATCTCTCATATTGGACTGTGATTGTAATATTTTATTATCGATACCATGTGTGTGTAGTAACCGGTGGGGCCCAACTTATGTTTAACTGTCATCGTTATTTTATTTTATGATTAACTGTTTCAAAATAACGATAGTTGCTTTGAAGTTTTTTAAAAATATCACATTTTTTAAAATAACCCAAAATATTTAATTGATGTTTTAATCATAAATTTTGATTTAATTAACTTAATTAATCTACTATATCACCTCCTGTACTTTAAAGCGTGACAGAATGGTATCAGAGCCTAGGTTATGAACCTTGGAAATGGTGCACACATAGGTACGATAGTAAAAAGGCTCTCGTAGTCTAATTTTATTTTTAGAAACTGAAAGAATGGTACCTAGGCGTCATCCAGTTGTGGTTGACATGAATTCTACGAATGTGGGAAGCATGGTAGAGGCTAAATTTGCCGCTCTTCGATAGATGGTAGCGAGGACTAGACTTGGGAGTTCTGAGGTAGGTGGTTGGCATGGGTGCTTTAGTGAGCTTTGGCGTGCATCTATCCTAGCTTTTGATAGAAATAGGGGTTCATAGGTGGTTGAATATTCATTAGACTCAGTACTATAACTAGTGGAATTTGCGATTTATAAGTTGACAAGCAGCGCTGACACCTAGTTAAGCAAGTAAAGCATCTAGAGAATGATAGGAACATCACCAGGAAAAGACTCGAGGAATTGTTTTATGAGCATATTTTTCGCAAGGATACAGAGACAAAAAGATCATCAAATTCTACTAGATGGGATAGTGTGACATGACAGTTCGAGAACACGAGGTAAAGTTTGATGAATTAGCTAAGTTTGCTCCATTCACCGTGGCTTCTAAACGTGAAAAGTGTATCAAGTTCAAGGAAGGGCTCAAGGCATCCGTTTGACAACAACTGGTGGTCTTACGACTTTAGAATTCTGGTAGGTTAGAATCGTCAGCTTTATCAATAGGAGGAGATTATGCTCTATACTACGAGGGTTGGACGAGAACATCAGGAAGAGCTCAAAGAAGCAATAGAAGAAATAGCGATCGCCAAGCTCAATTGAAGAATCAGCATAGCAACGTCGATAGTGGGAGCAACAGTTCATCCAACAACGAACGAAGCAACCCTTGTCATTTTTACCAACAGTCGAGACACATCGAGAGGAGCTGCCTAGCAAGGAATGCTCAACAAGGATCTCATACCAAAGGGAGTGCAAATCGTTAGCCTCAACCTTAGTTTTTACCTCCACCTCAGTAACTCCTTCAGCAGCAGCTTCATCAGTTTTCTCTGCAATAGTATTGATCGATGGACCTAGGATGTAGCAGCGCTAGCAGACTCCAGTTCGAGTTCATGCCATGACTTTAAGATGTTTGGATGCTCAGACCAGCAACGTGAGAGTTGACGGTACGGTTCCATTTCCTTAGTTTTTAGTTTCGATTCTATTTGATGCCGGTGCCATTCATTCTCTTATTACGAGTTTATTTGTGCATGTCTTAGAATTATAAATAGAGAAATTTGATGAACCCTTAGTAATTACCGAACCTTTGGGGCAGGTGTGTATGAACTATATACATATAAACCTGGAAAGATAATGATTAGGGATGAAACTTTAGAAAGTAATTTAATTATAATCCCCACGAGTACTTATAATGTGATTTTAGGAATGGACTGGTTGTCCAGGAATACGCAACTGTAGGTTGTCACCTTATGGAGGTAACCCTAGTGATCGATAGGGGAACGATGATCGTTTATCACAACGATGATGATCGAGAAATGAGTGAGTGACTCATGGAGACGTGTCTAGGTGGATGAAGAAACTTAGCATGCTTCATATACTTTTTTAAGATTTAGGAAAGGAATCTAATGCCGTAGGAAGAAATGCAGCAACATTGGTGGCTGATGAGTTCGATGGTGTCTTCCTGACGAGTTATCTGCATTAGCATCGCATTAGAAGATTGACTTTGGTATCGAGTCATACCTAGGGACCGCTCCTATATCAATAGCACCACATCGATTGGTGCTGATAGAAATGAAAGAAATGAAGAAACGGCCTTAGGAACTTATGGATAAAGAATACATTCAGGGTAGCATGGGATGCACTAGTTTCGTTCACCAAGAGACATGATGGTGCGCTCAGGTTGTGCATTGACTATCGACAGTTGAATCAGGACACCATGAAGGATAAGTATCCACTGCTCAAGCTCGATGGGTTGTCTAGCTGGTTAAGATGTTCTTAACATTTCTCGAGGATAGATTTGCGATCAAAAAACCACCAGCTCCGTGCCAAAGAGGATAAGTTTCTAGGGCATATCATCTTCGAGCAAGGTATCTTAGTGAATCCATCTAAGGTTGAGACTATGGTATGGTGGGAACAATCAAAGGACGTGGCTGAAAGTTGTAGCTTTTAGGACTTGCTGGGTACTACAGGAAGTTCGTGAAGGATTTCTCAAAGATAGCAGCCCTATTGACACAGATGATTAGGAAAAGTGTCAAGTTTGAATGGGATGACAAATGCGGATGCGCTTTTCAAGAGTTGAGGAATCGGTTGACTATCGTTTCTGTGTTGACTATATTGAGTACTAATGAGTTTTATGAGGTTTGCACTGATGCAACAGAACGAGGACTTGGATGTCTATTGAAGTGGCATGGATGAGTTATGACTTATGGATTGTGACAGTCAAGGCTTCATGAGTAGGATTACCCTACACATGATTTAAAGTTCACTATAGTAATTCACGCTTTGGGGATCTAGAGATGCTACTTGAATGGAGCAATATTTCAGGTTTTCTTGGGTCGCAAGAGCTTAAGGTATTTGTTCACTTAGAGGGATTCGAATTTGAGGTAATGGAGATAGATGGAATATATGGAGGACCAAAATTACTCACTGTAGTATCATCGGGGTACGACCAACATGGTTGCGGATACACTCAACAGGAAATCTTCAAGGATCCTAGCATGCCTGACACCAGACGATTAGAGGAGATATGCTACCGTGAATGAATATAGGTTGTAATGCCATGAAGACCTCGATCAGGTACCGGCATATCATGTAGGATCGACTTTAGCACTTATTTAGGTGATAAAACAGACTCAATGGCAGGACTAGCATCTTCAAAGGAGCAGTTTAAAGAATGAAGGATTCTTGTAGATGGGTCATAGCAATCTCAAGGGACATCTAGTTGTGTCTGTGATCAAGGGAGTGGCGAAGGCTTTGATGGACGAAGCTTTCAAGTCTTAGTTTGCTATTCATCTAAGAAGCACGAAGATGTATTATGATTTGCAGAGGCAAGACTAGTGGAGAAGTATGAAGAAAGATGTTCAAGAGTACGAGGTTAAGTACACGGCTTGTCTCCAGGAAACAGTCGAGCATCAAGAATCTGCTGGTTAGCTTTAGCCGCTTCCTATTCCAAAGTGGAAATGGGAGTTTGTCACGATGGATTTCCTCGTCGGGTTTTCGAGGATAGAGTAAAGTTATGATGTGTTTTGGTTATAGTTGACAGGTTAACGAAATCAGTGCATTTCCTTTCCTACCTTTAGGTCATCGTGTTCGAGACAAGTTCTTAGAGGAGTTTTTAGGAGACTCTAGGCACAAACTTGGAATTCAGTGTGGCTTTTCATCCTCAAACAGATAAGCAGTCCACACGAGTTATTCAGATTCTTGGGGACACCTTACATGCACGTGTGTTGGATTTTGGCAGGAATTGGAAGAGATATTTGCATCTGGCAGAGTTGCATACAACAACAGTTATCAAGAAAGCATCATGATGACACTATTCAAAGCACCATATGGACGGCTGTGTCGACCGCTAGTGATTCAGGTTGAGCCAAAAGACAAGATCATTATTGGATCCATAGAGACTCGTGAGAGCAACAAAAAGGTTACCATGATTTATGATCGGTTGAGACCTACTCAAAGTAGGCGGAAGAGTTTTTGTGAATAAAAGACATCGACCTCTAGAACTCGAGGCAGGGAGTTTCATTTTCTTAAAGGTTTCACTGTGTAGGTAAGTTTCATGTTTCGATGTGAATGTGGATTTTGCACTGAGGTGTGTCAAATCATTCGAGATTTCTCAACGTGTTGAGGTGACTATTTATCTCCTTGATCTTCCTCCTAAACTCTCATATTCATGTCGTATTTCGTGTGTGTCGATGCTTCAAAATGTTCTCCTAAGCCAAGCAAGATTGTCTCGATTCATGATATACAGATTTAGAAAGACGCGATCTACAAAGAAGTGCTAATTTAGATTATCGATCGACAAGTGGTAGGACTGTGACGCGGTGAAGTTCCGTTAGTGAAAGTGGTGTGGCAGCAGCACAAGGCTAATGAGGCAACGTGGGAACTAGAATCAACTATGCCAAAGTTGCATCCGTATCTATTTCGTTTTTGAGTTAGATTCTAATTTTGAGGATGAAATTTATTTTGGGAGTGGAGAGTTATAACACCCCGATTTTTAATTCAGTGTAATTAATATGGAAATGGTGAATTAGTATACCATATTATAAGTTTGGATTTAATTTAACTATTTTGTAATATTTTTAAATTAGTATTACTTTTAATTATTTTTAATCACTCTTTATTATTTTAATTTTTATTTTAAATTTTTGCAATAAAACAATTTGTCAAATACCCAATTTATCCTTCTTTGAAAAACCATGTGCTGAGGACAGGGGTTTTATTTGAGGAAAGCTACCCCTCATTCCTCTATTTATTTCCTCTCCCTCTCGTTCCCTCACTCACTCTCTCAGCCTCTCTCTCTCTCTCTTTTTCTCTTCCCATTTCTCCCTCTCTCTTTCATTTTTGATTTCAAAGAATTTTAAGCTAAGCTTCGATTCTTAGAGGATTGGAAGCTTGTGAACGAAATTGCACGTCCACAAACTCGGATTCAAGCTCAAATTTCAAGGTTAGTTTAACTTTTTTTCAAATTTTAAACTTTTTCTCTAAACTTTCAATTTCTTCAAAATGTTATAATCCGAGTTTCTTGACCTTAGGAAACCTTAAATCTAGGTTAGTAGAACACAAACCCTCACAAATTTGAGCTTGATTTGGACAAAATCAAGTTTGATCAACTTTTTCCCTTTTTCTCCATTTTTGGATTTTTTTGAAATTTTCTATGTAAATCTTGTTTAAAAGTGATTAAATGTGTTCTATTATGTTTTTTTTTTATCATTTATAAACATTACCCATACTTGAGAATTGAGAAAACATGTTTAGATTGAGATTTTGATCTCTGGGAGGCCAACACTCGACGTCTTGGGTCCCCATATTTTTCTAGTTTGGTTGGCCGATCTTAAACATTGGTAGGCCAGACTCATGAGTTTGGTATACCAAATTCATACCATCGATAGGCCAAACCTAGGAAAGTTCGATAGGCCGATCCTACATGGCCTGTAGGCCGAACTATGTACTTAGGTAGGCCAACTTGCCATAGGAAAAATGGTTGTTTTTCGCTCGTTTTCACTGTTTTAAACCCATATTAAGAAATTTAAACTTTATGATACGATTTTACAGACATAAATGGCATACTAGAATACTATGAGATAGCTTAATAGTTTAGAATATCTTAAACTAGATATTGATGAACTTAGTTTACATTTAAGGTCGTTTGTGGTTCCGTGGAGCTGATGTGTAACAGAGTGGAGCAGCGGTGCTGAGTTGCAATATTTGATACTAAGGTAGGACTTCTACCCCTTCTTTGGTAGCCGGGTTTTTTAAATGGTTTTGGCCTTAAAGATTCTTTCAAAATGTTTTCAATAAATGACAAAATGTTTTAAATATTTTCAAAAAGGGCCTTGGCCACAAAAAGACTTGTTACCAAATGATTTCTTTTAAATTGATTTTTAAGGAGTGATTAAAATGAACTTCTTAATACTTTTCATTTCTTGCTGAAGAATGAATGATCATAATGAATCAGATAATGAACAAAATGAGAATATCTAGTAAAATGGAACATAATAATGATAAGATACCGGACGTGTCGACTAGTACCGTCTGAAATGATAAATTAGAGCATGATGCCATACACAGAGATCGGGTTGTGAAGAGTGCGATATTGGGGGCAGGTCCCGAAACCTAACTGGGCCACTACGATGGTGATACTATGGCTTTGCCAGAGAATAAATAATAAAGAATAATTCCAGATGAATAAAGATTCTAACCGTAAGGATGAATTCAAATACGTTTTATTTATCTTTCTGCAATTTGGTGAATTATTTTCAAATATGAGAATTTATTTTTTTAGAACTAATGTTTTCTAAACCTAGTCCTACTGAGCCTTCTGCTCACATTTTTTTATTTATTTTAAAAACCTTTCCCTTAAGTGGATTGCAGCTTAGGATCGAATGGAAGGCAATAGGACAAACACGTGAGTTGTAGAAATTCTGTTTAGATTATTTCTTTATTCAAAATAAGGCATGTACTATTTAAACTTTTATCTTTCATATTGGACTGTGATTGTAATATTTTATTATCGTTACCATGTGTGTGCACTAATGTGGATCTAGTGGGGCCCGGTTTATGTTTAATTGTCCTCGTTATTTTATTTTATGATTAACTGTTTCAAAATAACGTTAATTGCTTTGAAGAGTTTTTAAAACTAACACTTTTTTCAAAATAACCCAAAACATTTAATTGGTATTTTAATAAAAAAATTTTGGTTTAATTAACTTAATTAATCCACCACATCACCTTTCGTACTTTGGGGCATGACATGTTTAGTTAGATTATTGGTTTCTGACAGGTCCTCTAATCTCACTGAATTGAAATCTTGAAACTAAGCTTCGAATTAATCGGTAATATTACTTTAGATAAACCATGTAATATAATTGGACTAGCGTCCATCTTGAAACTATTCCTTGACTAAACAAAACTTAATCTTGATTTTTCCAACACTTATCTCGGAATTACATAGTCTTTATTAGTACCAATTTCCCTAGTTCGAATAGCATTTTTATCAAAATGCTACTTTCGTAACTTTGTTTTCTAGGTGATAGAGAATGAAGGACTTTTTACGTGTTATAGTGTTTCTCAGAACGCTGCTAACACTATACTATACATGAATTTCTCATATATTGAATTTTCAAGTTAATTCACAGTTTTGAATTTCCCCTGCTTTAATTTGTGGTGATCATCAACCAAGTTATTTTGATCATAAACACTTATAAATTTAACTTTAATATTTAATATAAAACTTTGAAATTTATGTTATAACTTCACAAATTCTCTAATGCATAACATAACATGAAATTTTTCAAAAAAGTACCTAACTTAAATATTTAAATTACAATATTTAATTGTAGTATTTTTCTTGGTCATTACAATAACCGTCCAAGTTCGTAAAGCTTATAACGCTAGTTCATGATGTTCACTAACATGAACTCTCAAAATTAAATGAGAGCTAACTAACATCATTTAATTATGTTAGAGTGTCCATCTATACACTACCAATGAAATACAATATTTGCAATTCTTGTCTATTGAATTTCAAGATTCTTAGTGATAAACTCCCTTAATCTTAACTTGACATAGAAGGTTTCTAATCTTGAAATCAATTCTATTTTCTCATAATACTTAGTAGTACTATTTCCTACTGAATTTACTCTAATCATAGAATTATGTAATTTAACATGAAATTCCACGAATCTTTGTGTATAATAAGTGTTTGGTTTTCCATGAAAACTCTTGATTTAAACACTTGAATTCTTTCGGATATAACCAATCGAGTGCGTCATTATCAAACCGAAATTCTTTTCCGACCCTTAAGAATGTATTGACTTGTCTTAGGTAAACCATTTTCTTAAACTTTCATGCTTTTCATAATCTTTTGTCTTATATCTACTATCTCAGTTCACCGTTAAGCCTTCTAACTATAAAGGCTCGCGGTTATTCCTAAATTGGCTCAACGTGTATAATATGATTGAACTTATCATATTGTTGTCGTTCCTGACAATCTAACAAGAACCTACGCCTATATGTTCTAAACTCCTACTTATTATTAACTTGATGACTTGGTTATAAAAAAATCCTTAATTGCTTATATTTTTTAATTATTGGACTTTTCTAGACGCTACAAACTGAGCTTGGTGAATATGAAAGTAAAATAAAGAAAAAATCCAAAATTATAATTATGACTCGTGTGAACTTGCTTATAAACTTTTACAAGTCTATGATCTCTACTTGGACTAATGATGAGAGTGTGACAAATTTAATAAAAAAAAAAAGAGTCCCACCGTTTACTCAGTTTAAGCTTAATCATGTAAGATTAAAAAAAAAAAAACTCAAATTACATCTAAGACCCTCACGTAGGTTTTTTTTGTTTTAAAAAAATCAGGCCTATACAACTATTTGTAACATTCTATTTTTTTTTAAGAATCATATTACCCTTAGAAGAGTTTATTGTTAAGCAAAATACTTATACATGAACCCGGTCAAGAAATGCTAGGGAAAAAAAAGGATTATAAAGTATTTGAGAAGTGTAGTTTGAACCAACTTTAGTTAAAAGCAACATAGTATGTAAGAGCTTTATATTTTAGCTTATTTTTTTTAATATTATAATATGTTAAAACTTTATACTGAAACAATTAATATTGACACCATAACGGTTCTACGTGGCCTATCTTTGTTTTCTGTTACTGACAATATTTACATTCAGTAAAACTTATTCTTTATTTTAGTCCAATAACAGTGACAACTGCAATATCACTACACAACAAAACCAGTACTTTTCAATAATATTACACAAAAAAATGCTAGGCATACTAATTCTAATATCAATTTTTATACAGGCTCATTAATTGTTATTCTATAATGGTAGAAATATAGAGATTGTCAAATCAATAAATAATAAAAAAGCTATATAATTATCAATAAAAGAATGATAATTTGTAATGAGTACAAAAATTGAAAATAAAGTTGGTTTCCTAGCATGACTCATATCTACCAGGCCGGCCGAGCAACAATACATATTTAATTGGTTGTTTCATGAAAATGATTCTCTTATTGCGCAAGCAAGCTAGGGGTTGTTGAGACTCCCACTTAACTTCAGAAAGTACGAAAAATTAAGACGGCAACCGGCAGTTTCTGTGAGTTTGGACTGCAGACGTGGCACAAAGGCATCTATTGCCATTTGTCTTCATAAATATGATAAATATTCTGGAAATTATTCATCTATTTGTTTCTTTGTCCTGTTCTATATGTCCCATCAATTTTCGTTTGTTTCTAAGCATGTACTATGAGACCAGACATATCCGACAACCAAAAATATTAGCAAATATAAGTTTTTTTTTATTCATGAAGTATGCAAAAGATAAAATTGAATTAAGTTTTTTAAATTTAAAAATACCTTTGAAATTTCTAAAGAAATCTGGAAAATTAAAATGTACAACTCTTTAATTAACCCCAATGGTTGAATTGCAGACAATAAAGGGGCATAATTAAGAATGTCCAGTTCATAACGAGAATATTTTAAGATTTATGTTTTAAATCAAAACCAAGAACAATACGGAGACTAATTACATGGGGATCAACATTCATCATATCATATCATTACCAATAAAATCCAACGAATTCCTTATCAAAATTAAATATATACATATATTAAACCAAGATTTGAATTCGGACAAACTATAGGCGAAACCTCCTAGAGTTCACCACCATAAAAATTTAGTCTCACTTCTTCCTTTCTTGTGTGTTTCTGTCCCTCTCTCTATTCCAATCACCAATGGCTCTCTCTTTTCTCCTGAAGATCATTCTACTTCTCTTGCTACCCATAAATGGCAATCCTCTTTTCTTCAACTTTACCACTTTCCAACCCAACACGCTCGACATAACCTTCCAAGGTGACGCCTTCCAGTCCAATGGAGTCCTGCAGCTCACTAAGAACCAAGCCCTCGGATCCCTCGCCTGCAGCACTGGCCGAGCCTCGTACTCGAGCCCTGTCCGCCTATGGGACCCCGCCACCAGACGTCTAACCGACTTTACAACCCACTTCTCGTTCATCATGCAAGCACTTGACCTCGAAGCAGGAAACGGCGATGGCATCTCCTTCTTCTTAGCACCCTTTGATTCCAACGTCCCCCATAATTCAAGCGGTGGATTCCTCGCCCTCTTTAGCCCCGAAACTGCATTCAACGCCTCCAAAAACCAAATCGTGGCAGTGGAATTCGACAGTTTTGCAGACGAATGGGATCCGAAGGCTGACCATGTGGGGATCAATGTCAACTCCATTGTCTCAGTTAGAAATGTCACATGGAAAAGTAGCATGAAGAATGGATCGCTAGCAAATGCATGGGTGAGTTACAACTCAACTACAATGAATTTGAGTGTGTTTTTGACTTATGCTCATGATCCGAACTTTGAAGGACAATCAAGCCTTTCCCATGTCGTTGACTTGAGGGAGGTTTTGCCTGAAGTGGTTAGAGTTGGTTTCTCCGCAGCCACTGGCGAGCACATTGAAATACACAACGTTCTTACTTGGTCATTCAACTCAAGCTTGGATGTTAGTGATGGGAAAGGAAAAGGGCAATTGAGCTTGGGGATGGGCTCAGCTTTGGGCATTGGTGTTTTGGGCTGTGGATTGGCCCTGGTCTGGTTCATCTTTTGGAGACAGAAGACTTTCAAAGAGAAGGAGAAACATGGGTATTATGATGCATCAATAGACAATGAGTTTGAAAAAGGAACTGGGCCTAAGAGGTTCACTTACAAGGAACTAAGTCAAGCAACAAACAACTTTGCTGAGGAAGGAAAGCTTGGTGAGGGTGGATTTGGAGGAGTCTATAAGGGTTTGTTAAGCAATCAATCCAACACAGAAATAGCTGTCAAGAGGGTCTCTAGAGGGTCAAAGCAGGGGAAAAAGGAATACATAGCAGAGGTGAAAATCATAAGTCGTTTGAGGCATAGAAATTTGGTTCAACTCATTGGTTGGTGTCATGAACAAGGAGATCTTATCCTTGTGTATGAATTTTTGCCCAATGGAAGTCTCGACTCCCATCTCTTTGGCAAGAAACAAGTACTAAAATGGGCCATGAGGCACAAAATAGCCCTCGGCCTGGCGTCTGCGTTGTTGTACCTCCATGAAGAGTGGGAACAATGTGTGGTCCATAGAGACATCAAGTCGAGCAACGTCATGTTGGACACAAACTTCAACGCTAAACTCGGAGATTTTGGCCTTGCGAGGCTGGTGGACCATGATGAATTAGGATCACAAACAACCGTCTTGGCGGGCACAATGGGGTATATGGCCCCTGAATGTGTCACAATTGGTAAGGCTAGTAAGGAAACCGATGTCTATAGTTTCGGGGTGGTTGCTCTTGAAATATGTTGTGGAAGAAGACCAGTGGATCTAAAGGCCGAACCAAGCAAGACAAGGCTTGTGGAGTGGGTGTGGGAACTGTATGGAAAAGGCCAAATTCTTGAAGCTGTTGATGAGGGTCTAAATACGGAATTCGATGAGAAGCAAATAAAATGTTTGATGGTTGTTGGGTTGTGGTGTGTTCATCCTGATCCCACAGCTAGGCCATCTATAAGGCAAGTGATAAATGTTCTCAATTTTGATGCTCCCTTGCCTAGACTTCCGCCCAGGTTGCCAGTGGCAACGTATTTTGCGCCGCCGTTGGAGATGTGCAGATTCTCCTACACATCATCTGGCCAGACGGAGACACTAAAAGACCAAACTCATGGTTCAATCACCAGTTATTCTACAGTTTCTACTTATACATCGTCAACCGGAGGCTCTTCTAAAGCTCTATTAGACTCGCATAAGAAATAGTTATTAAGAATTCCTCTGTTTTTTCCCTTTTCATGTGTGTGCTCCATATTGGCATTTTGGTTTTACCAAATCTTTACATTGAGAGGACAAACAAAAAAACTGTAAATAAGTTTTTGCTCAATTATAAGATTGATTTGCACTTTTGCAAATGCTTAATTTTACCGTCTGATTAGTAGCTGCTTTTTAATCCATTTTTATTTATTTTTTACTTGATATACCTCCATGTAGTCAAAATAAATTGGAGTCCGAATCAACAATTTAGTACATGCCAAAAAAATTACAAAAGGACTTAGTGTTAGCTAGTCTCAAATATTTACAGTTGAATGTGTTTTGTGTGTGTGTGTATTTTCCTTTCCCCTTGTATGAGCTTCCCAGCTTATTAGTCTCGCTATGCATGTGAACTTTACAAGCATCTCTTTAAATTTCCAACAACGATTACTCAAGTCTCACGATGTCTAACAACGATTAGTCTCACGACATAGATAGAGGATAGACCAAAAATAAAAGTTTATCAATATCTATTTATTCTATCACTTAATGTTTGTTGTGTGTTAACATAGATGCCCTTAAAATATGTGATGCTTTATAAATGACATATTTATAAATAAATATAGTAATTTCTCATTATATTTGTATGTATTTCGAATATATGAAGATTATTAAAACTTTATAATTACCAATGTGAATTTAAATATTGTATATAAGTGTCATATACAAAAAGATAATATTTAAGGATAATAATTAAATTACTTAGTAATGTATCATTAATTATTATAATTAATTATTCAATTAAAGTTTAAATCTTTAATTAAGTGTTACTAGTGCGAGCTATTTCCATTAAGAATAAACCAGCCTTATCTAAATCATTAATGCAATAAATTATTAAATGAGTGCATTGTATATAATGAGATTGTGTAGGACCAAGACATGATATGATATAAATGGCTAAATAATTTCCATTAGAATAGAGCAAGCTCTAATCAATTGATAGATGATCATATATAATATGATCTTAATCCTGAGTTATTAGCAAACTCTTATTCACGGAATTAGGTCTTTTAATTTACTCAGTACAGAATTGAAAATCTAATATATTCCTTGTATTCTAGAGGCATAGTGAAGTAAGTAGTCAGGATTATTCATATTACAAAATAGAATTCATTCATTCTTAAACGAGAAGTAGATAAATAATTCTATTGAGTATCGATTTGAACCTTGAATAACATGAGCGCTCAATTTGTGATTAAGTTTTATGAATTATTATTCATAAGAAAATCAATAGCGCTTAAAGATAAAGAAATAATTAGAGAACTTGAAGCCATGTACATATAAAGCCCCCTTTACTAAGCCTAACGCCTGAAGCGTTGGAACCAGAGATAAGACGATCGAACCACTTCTTTTGACTTAGATTAATAGTTTTACCTAGTTTTGATTATGAATTATTTATAGAGGACTAATCTATATACAATGATTATAACAAACAGACGACTCTAAATTATAAATAATTATATGTATAATTTGAAGAGTCCAATTCTAAATTTTTAGTGTAGTAACATTGGAATTAATAAAAGATTAACATATTGATTAAAGAGTTTAATTAATATATAGTTATTATTGGATCTTGAAATTGTGGGTCCATTAGTTCCTTACCATGCTTGCAAACATTGTTTGGACAAGTAGAATTATTGGTTTAATTCATTAATTTAGAATTATGAAATTTTAAATTAAATATCCCTCCAAATAAATTAATTATGAATTAATTTATAATTATTAAATGATAAGATTATTTAATAAATAATAATTTATTTTGGAAGACACACAATGGGTCCCACCTATTATTTGCAGTGTACATTGATATATGAAAGGGTTTCTCATACAATCTAAGACTTATTCTTCGAGTTTTATATCTCTAGAAGTTTCTATTTTTGATAAATATGGTTTTATTCAAAATTAGAAAGTTAAATTACAGAAACAAATCAAATTAGGTAACAAACAATATTTATCTCTCTTGATAGGTGATTGGCACCACAAGCATAAATAGATTCTCTATGTGTGGCACTACATACAGATAAGGAAAGAGAAACTTATCTCTTTTATTTTAAATAAATATGTGATATTTAAATTTAAAATAAAGAAAGCTTTCAAAATTAATACGGTTTTTCATTCCCTACACTTTATAAATAGAGTCCTCCTCTATTCATTCCATACACAATTGAGAGTCTTAGAGAGACTGTAAAAACTCTGTTAGAACAAATATAGTAGGCATGTAGAAACCAGAAAGAGAATAAGAAGAGCTCTTCATTTTGAGTCCCACTTTGCTTATATGTTGAGATTAGTATGAGAAAACGTAAGTGAGTGATCTCTTAGTACACCTTAATTTTGTCTACACCCACATGTACATCTATTTGGTGTCAGGATTAGGCTAAGAATACAGTGGTTTCATATAGAGAACGCGTTTCTTGATAGAAGATTTTTGACTAATCGATTGCTTCAACCAAATAAGCATAAATTATAAATATTTACAAAGTAATAAATTAATATACTTTATAGCGTTGATTTACAAAAGTTTTATGAAAATTTTTATTGTATACATTCTGCACCTTTATCACATGTCTACATACTTTGTCTAAAAACATCTTAGAAAACCAATATTGAGTTCTTTGTATCCTTTAGGCACTTCCTTTTTTTTTTTTTGAGAGAGAAGATTTAAATCCTTAACCCTGTAAGCATTTTCAGTCTAAAGCAAATAGTTAAGCGGCGAATTATCAATTTTTTCAATCACTCATAGTCACAGCATATTTCCCATGATTAGGCTTGCTATAGGGAAAAATAATATTTGAGAGAATGAGAGAAATATCATATTTTTAAAAAGAAAAATATTAGATTTTTAAAATTTTTTGAAGTAAATAACAGATTTTGAAAATGCCTGTAGTAAATAGCATATTTATGAACTAATTTATTTACTGTGCAAAAAAATTACTTACACTATAAACAAATGGGCAAATAAGTTATTTGCACGTTTAGTCTATTTTTTATGTAAGTAAGAATTATTCATACTGTAAATAATGAGGTAAATAAAATATTTTTACTATAATTTTACTATTTATTATAAATATTTTTAAAACTTTCTATGTATTATAATTAGTTTTTAAAAAAATATAAATAGCGACAATTTCCCATAAAATTATTCCAATATATATGGCCTTGCAATGTTTTGGCTGGACGATACAATAATGGATTTTAACAGGCTCGGCCAACGAAGAAGTTTGATATTAAAGGAATACGTACTTTGCAAACTTTTCCGTTGTTGAAAACAAAAATGATAATAAGGTAAACAGATCAAAGGTTCTCTGGAAATCGCTTTTTCCCTTAATAGACAAAAACGTAATGGAAATTTCTTGGCTCTTTAATCAGAGTAAAATATGCATAATATTCACCACCTTTATAACGCAAAACCAAAACCAGGCCAGACCTTGCAACAGGCTGCCCATAGCCTAGTCCTGATCTGGCAGGCAAGGTAGCACAGGCCGAGAAGTCTTAGTCGTCGAGGATCGCATTCAAGATTTGACTGTTATAGTACGCCTTCTCATGTAGCAAATGGCACAATGACAAGCACAAAAACTGCCCCCGCTCTCCTTTTGTTGGCCCCAGAAGACCGAACAGGTGGTCGATAGGGCCGAGGGACAGTTCCCACAACGAGGGAGACTCAAAGCAAGTCAAAACCGAGAGTGTCACCCAAACCAACCGTTTAGTCCAAGATGGTCGGCTCAAGGCCCGAGACGGCTGCGACCATTCCCAACAAGGTTCACAGGCCTCAGTCTTCGACAAGCTAGGGACCTGGGGGACTCGCCTTGTTTGAGACCGACCAAAGGCTAGAGGCAATAATAGGGTAAAGGGTGGAGCTCTATACAGCGTGGAATTGCCTAAAGACACCAACAGTTAGCAATTACGAGACTTACAGCAACAGATTGATCAGATTAGAAACAATCGCTAAGAGGTAGACGAGGATGGCATGCCTAACCCATACTTTATTGACGCAATCATTAGGGCCCCCATGTTGAACAAATTTAAGGTGTTGCAGATCAAGGCTTATGATGGAACAACAGACATAGACGAGTACCTCAAACTTTATAAGGGCCATATGATGCTGTGGAATGCCAATGATACCGCAATGTATAAGGCATTCTCATTGACTTTGACTGGCTCTGCTCGACAATGGTTCAGGCTTATAGAGTCAGGTAGTATGAGCTACTTTTGGTACCTATTTGATGCATTTTTGACAACTTTTGCCCCATCAAGGACAAGAAAGAAGGAGATTACTCACCTATATGCTGTAAAGCAAGGAGATAAAGATGTGCGGGACTACATCAACTACATTCAAAAATGAGACCTTGAAGCATGCCTTTTGTGAGAGGTTACAAGACAAAGGCCTACTCTGGTCGCTTGTCCTAGAGCAGCTAAGCAAATTATCCCAAATGCTTGGGTATGCCCAAAGACACGTAGATGCTACGGACTACATGAAGAGCCGCTGGGATGGAGAAGGGAGCAGCAAAAAGGGGAAGAAGAATGAGGATCCACCCGACCAAGGTGAGATTGACTAGACCAAGAAGCTGAACACGAACTAGTCAAAGGATTCAACCACAAAATTCTAAAGCTACACACCCTTAGTCGTCACTATTGATTAAGTATTGAACTAGGTAAGCAACTGCAATCTACTAATGGACCCGCCTCCACTAAAAGGGAACCGAGCAAAGCAAGACTAGAATAAATATTACAACTTCTACAAGGACATCAGGCATAATACATGAGATTGCACCCAGCTGAAAGATCAAATTGAGAAACTCGTCTGAGATGGACACCTTACGGAGTTTGTCAAACGAGTTCTTACCCCTAGGAACAATACCAAAATAAACAACCAATCGACCAAGGAAGGCCAGCTATGGACACAAAACGTTGACGGCATGAATGTCTTGGACCTGTAGAACATTATGCATACGATCTTGGCGGGCTAATTTATGGGGATACCACTAGTGATCGATAAGCCTATGCTCAAGAAGCCTACTTGGTTTAAAGGGGGACCTGATAAATATGTCCGAGTATATCAACAAGATATGCTAGCAGGAAAACATTGCAATAACCTTCACTAAGGATTCACCCGCATAATGATGCCCTAATGTTCGAGCTCTAGATTGCAAACAATATAGTTTGGCAAGTGCTGATTGAAAATGGCAGCTTGTATTCTATTCAAACAAGCCTTTAACAAATTGAAGGTTAGCAACGTTGTGATTGTACTAGTTGAAACCCACTTGTATGGCTTTTTGGGAAAGTGTGTCCGAGCAGTGGGCAAGATCTTTTTTTCAGTCACTTTCAACAAAGATTATGCTTAGGTCATACATCTTGTCGAATTCCTAATCGTGCTTTGTTCCTAATGGAATATCGGACATGTTTTCTTGGTCCCATGAGTACATGCCTCGGATTGACCCAAGCGTCATCAGCCACCATTTAATCATCAATCCCTAACACAAGCCGGTCATCGAGAATAGAAGGGCCTTTAACCTAGAAAGGTACATTGCCATCAATGAGGAGGTTTAGAAGCTGCAGAAGGTTGGTTCATCTAAGAGGTCACCTATCCAGAGTAGTTAGCGAATGTGGTCTTGGTCAAAAAGGCCAACGGGAAGTGGTAAGTTTGTATTGACTTCACAGACTTAAACAAAGCTTGCTTGAAGAACTACTTCCCCTATCACAGATTAACCAACAAGTAGATGCAACTGCCAGCCATGAATTGCTGGCTTCATGGATGCCTAGTCGAGGTTATAATCAAATCAGGACGGCTAAGGAAGACCAAGTCAAAACCACATTCATAACAAATCAAAGGCTATTCTACTATGTTGTTATGCCGTTTGGGATAAAGAAAGCTAGATCCAGTTACCAGTATCTTATGAACAAGATGTTTGCTCGACAGGTGGGGAAGACGATGGAACTATACATGGATGATATGGTCATGAAATCTATTTGAACAACCAATTATATTGCCTATCTTTGGGATAGCTTCAACATCCTCCGAAAATACAAGATAAAGCTTAACCTAGCCAAGTATGTGTTTGAGGTGGAGTCAAGAAAGTTCCTCAAATTCATGGTCAATCACCACGGCATCAAGGTCAACCTTGCCAAGGGCCAAGCAATGGCGGACATGCACTCCTCCCACATAGTCAAGAAAGTCTTGAAGCTCACCAAAATAGTCGCCGCTTTGTCTAGATTTGTCTCCTAGTCCATCAACAAGTGCCAACCTTTTTTTTAGGCACTCAAGGAGAGGATTGAGTGGAATAGAGAGTGTGAGGAAGCATTCCAAAGTCGTAAAAGGCACCTAGCCACACCTCCGCTCCTATTTAAACCTTTGTTGGGAGAGATATTTTATGCCTACTTAGCAATGTTTGAGAAGGTTGTCAGCTCAGTCCTAGACCTAGAAAAAGAAGGAATTCAGAAGCTAGTTTACTACACCAACATAGCATTCCAGGAGTCGAGCAGAGGTACCCACCATCAGAAAAGCTAGCCCTAGCCCTCATTAGCTTTGCTCAGAAGCTCCAGCCATACTTCCAAGGGCACATCATATGAATCTCGACCAAGTAGCCCTTGCACCATATCCTCCAAAATCTATAAATTTTTGGTCGGATGGCCAAGTGGTCGGCTAAGCTCGAAGAATTCGAGAAACAGTTTGTACCCCAAATAGCAATTAAAGCACAAGCTCTAGCCAAAAATATAGCTGAATTTGCGGGCACTGACCAGGCCACACCTTCAATTGAAAAGACGCCTATGGAAGACTTTGATCCTCCTAGTAGCAGTGCAAGTGGACCTAAACCCAAGTGGAAATTATTCATGGACAGGTCATCCAGTATGAACGGGTCAAGTGTCGGACTCATTCTTATTAGCCTAGACAGTTACAAGACTAGCTACATACGTTGTTTTGATTTTAAAGCTTCCAACAATTAGGCCAAATGCGAAGCACTGATAGTTGGTCTCAGGATTGCAAGGAAGCTCAAGGTAGACCATATCCGCATTCATAGCAATTTTATGCTCATGGTCCAATAAGTAACCGGCAGATTCCAAGCTAAAACGAGTGCATGGATGCTTACCTAGGCAAAGTTAAAGCTTTACTCGGGCAATTCAAGAGCTTTTTAGTTACCTAAATTGCCAGAGCAAAAAAAAATGAAAGCCGACACATTTGCTCAGTTAGCTTCAGGCCTCGAAGATAGCAACTTGACAGTAGTAACAATCGAGAGGCTAGCCAAACCAAGCATCAGAAGAAAAGAATCTATGGGAAGCAACCGAACAGACCGAATGTAATACCCCTCAAGCTAACTAATGAGCTCTTGTAAAACTTATTTAGTTAGGATAAAAAGTATTAACCTTTCAATTACATTATAAGTATTATGACTTACTTAAAATATATATTCATTTATGTGTAAAAGAGTTTTGAAACTGTTGTTTCATTTATTTTCTTATTTACAATATATACACTATTCAAACTTAGTAATATGAACAAAACTATACTATCAGCAAATTTAGTAATATATGCCTATTCACAATGAACAAATCTCTATCTGGCAGCTCTAAATACTCGATCAACCTCTAACCCTGTACACCCTCACCGGTATCATAGGAACTATAATGAGCTAAAAGCTTAATAAGTATAAACTAATACATGAACACAAACATTGAATGAAAATGCAATAAAAAATTTTCTTTTCTTAGTTTTCTTTCAACAATTCTTTCTTCTTTTAGGTACCCCTAGAGTGTGGTACTTAACTGATAATGATAGGTCTCGGTTTTTGGAATTTGTTCATCATTTTGGCCAATGTAATAATAATAATATGGGGTTTCCATCTTGGTCTTTAGACCTCAAGTATTTGCCATATTAAGTCATAATCTTTGTGGCTTTTCTTATCTTGGTTTTTCAACCTTAAAATTTTCACCACTCTTTGTTGGGTCCGCCGGTTCCACCCACGTCCCATGCCTACCCGACTACTAATTAAGCACCATATACCTATTTTAGTTAAAAACCTCATTCCTTTTTTAAATCATATCACATGTCTTAATGTAAATATCATGAATCATGAATACATTTCAATAATCTATATCATTCCCAAATAACAACAATCCAATCAATGCACCTTAAAACATAATATGACATAGTTCTTGTAATGCAGTAAGTAGTAGTTTTTACTTTTCTCAAGTCCAATTTGCGTTGAGTATAAAGATCAGTCCTCTTAGAAGATAAAATGTGCTAAAAGGCCTAAAGTCATAAATATGTATACCATTTAATTTCTAAATAAACAAACTAATTGGATCATGTTATAAGTTCATATTTCAATGGTTTTGTATTAATTCAAAAACAAAATGAGTTGAGTATCAAAATGTCACAATGCACACTTTTGGCCAAGGAACATGCTATATTACAAATGATGATTAAACATGGAGATTAAATGTTTGATTATCTCAACAAATATTCATTTTAGCTCAATCCTACTACAAATTATATTATGTCGAACACACTTTTTCTAGCCATAGTCAAGTCTTTAATAAATAATTAATATTTCCAAACATTAAATATCATTAAAAGAGTACAAAATCTTATAAAAACAACCTAATACATGAGAATCAAGCATGGTGTAAATTTGATATTCACTTAACCTAGTTTTGCATTTTCTTTCTATCAATTCATAAATAACATTGTAACTAATTCCCACCTATCTACAAGCTTTAAAAATCACTTATACTTAGGATCAATAGAAATAAAGGAAATAATCAAATTCTACAAGATTTCCAATTGTGTAAAGAAACTAACTTAACTAGCTTAGTTTGAGCTTAAATCTATCCTAGCTTACTTTTTCTACATTTATAACCATAGATAATAGAAAATAACTTCATTTCATGATAAGAACATAAATATAGATGTTACGTTGTAGGGCTTGAAGCTAGGGCTCTATTAGAGGTCAAAACACTTGATTTTCAAGTCAAAATGGTGAGAACTTGGTCTGGTTTATGTAACCCAAATTTCGATGGTCTTGTTTAACTTTTTGTGAGTTTTAGGATATGGAAAATGGAGAGAAAGAAGTGGGAAAAGGCCTACTTGAATTTGGAGCTGCTAGGGAAGATAAGAAGCAAAAATAGAGTTTTTTTGTGCATTTAACTTAGTCAAAAAGAGGTGGGTTGAAGGTGGAGGTGGCTTGGGCACTTTTGCCATCTTTATCTAGTGTTTGACATGTACAAAGAGTGCTGAGTAAGAAAAGAATTCAGGTAATAGTTACCTAATTAAAATCAAGTACAAGTAAGTGCAACTTAATTTTCTATAACCTAGTCAACCAATGAATCAAATTCCACCACTTTGTATACTTTTAATTCTAACAAAATCTAGCCATTTTTAAGGTATAAATAGGAAAAACAATTAGTTTAGAATGCATTTAAAACGGAAAAACACTTTCCAATCAATTCATAACTCGTTTAGCATACTAATCTTCCTTACTGAGAATTCGAGCTTTTCACTACAATTAAAATTTTTGAAAAACATGTTAGATCATATATTAATAATTCAATGTCAATTTATTTAATATAAGCATGTTTATGTATGATTCACTCTTATAAATGATAAGTACTCATGCTCGTAAAATATGCTTTCTATTTACTCAAAATTCAATAACATGTGTTCGTTAAATGCATAGATATGCAAGATGTTTATTACTGGATAATTGTATGTTAATTGGGCATTACACTAGAGCTTGGATAGACTCGATCATCTGATATCTGACCAAAGCTGAACTGCTCGGGGACCGAGAAGAGGCCCGATGCATTTGCAACAACTCCACCTGATACTCGACAGTTGAGGGAAGACTTTACATGTGCGGCTACACCACACTTTACTAGAGATGTGCGGACCACAGGAGGCCCAGTATCTCATAAAAGAAATCCACATAGGGTTGTATGGCAATCACGCGAGTGGGCATTCCTTGTCCCTCAAATGCCTCTGTCATGGTTACTACTAGCTGATCGTAGACTAGGATTGTAAAGAATATACCCGTACATGCCTCAAGTGCCAGTAGTTTGCTCAGGTGATCGGACATCATGCCGAGCGGCTCAACTTAGTCATGTGCACCTGGCCTTTCGGCAAGTGGGCCATTGACCCCATAGGAACTCTCCCTGTGGCCCGATCATAGTTTAAACATTACATAATGGTCTCGGTTATCTAACAAAGTAGGTAGAGGTCGAGCCCTACACTGACGTTTTTGAGGCTAAGTATGCCAACTTCATTTGGAAGAACATAATTGGCTGGTACGATATTTCGCACACAATAGTCACCGATAACGCTAAGTAGCTTGAAGCAGTAGGCCTCCTAAGAATATGCAAGCAACTTGACATCAAGAAAGTCTTTTTTCGTAGGGATACACCCAAAGTAATAGGCAAGTTAAAAGCCATCAATAAGACTATCAAGGACAACCTGAAGAAGAAGTTGGAAGGCCTTAAGGACATTTGGATCGACAAGCTCCTAAAGGTACTCTTGCATATTGCACAACTGTTCGGACAGCCACAGGAGAGACTCCTTTCTCCTTGGTCTCAGAGCTAAAGCTAGGATCCTAGCAGAAGTTGGATTGCCAAGGTACAAGGTAGAGCACTATGACGACCAACAAAATGCCAAGCTCATGATCATCAAACTGCCTTTTTTGAAGAGAAGTGAGATACCACATATATTTGAACAGCTGCTCGAAACCAAGTAGTGGCTTGATACTATAACAAGCGGGTACAATCGAGAAGCTTTAAAGTTGGAGACTTAGTCTTGAAGAAAGTAATTGCCCAATAGCCGAGCATGGATCTTTTGGACCCAAATAGGATGGACCGTTCAGAGTGGTCGACATCGTAAGACCAAGCACATATAAAATTGCCGACATCAAAGGAACCATACTCACCCATCCATGGAACGCCGAGCACCTGAAGAAATTCTAATACTAACCAAAGAGCAAGACACCTTTTTAACCTCTGGCTCTGATATTCTTTTTGTAAACAAATAAACACCCAAAATTAAGAATCCATTCATTCCCTAATTTGATCTCTGAAACTGCCAAGACTTCAACACTTTTCTAGCTGTTTAAGGCTGCATCAACATCTCTTTCTTCTTAATTTCTTTCATTCGATCTCTTTTTAATTTTCTTCTTAGAATAATCTCATTTGAAATGCCCTTCTCTAGATCTCTTTTTTATTTTCTTCTTAGCATAATCTCATTTGAAATGCCCTTCTCTATGGCAGATGAAGCATTTCATCTTCCTTTTAGACTTAGAATGATGCTTGTTTCTGTCTTTGAAATCTCGTTTCTCAATTTGTCCCCTAGTAATCAGACCCTCACCAGACGAATCTCTAGAGCTTTCCATCTTTACCTCTGAATTTTTCTTCAATTCTTTTGACGTAAGAGCAGTCTAAACTTCTACTAGAGTTAGAGAATCACACCCATATACCAGAGTGTCTGATAGGTTTCATATAAACTTGGGAGAGACTTAAGCAACAACAACGCTTGATCCTCGTCATCTATTTGTATATCGATGTTCTCCAAATCCAAGATTATTTTATTGAATTCATCAAGATGTTCCTCGATTGTTCTTCCCATTGGCATCTTGAAAGTGCTGAGCTCCTATTTCAAGAACAATCTATTTGCGAGAGACTTCGTCATATAGAGATTTTGTAGTTTCTTCCATTCTTCTTCTATAGACTTCTCCTTTGAGACTTCCCTCAAAACTCTATCTCCCAAACAAAGAATTGTGGTGCTATGGGCCTTCTCCAAGATATACTTCCTTTTCTCATTAGTCAGAGAAGACGACAAAGCCCTTTCTCCACCCAAAACATCTTCCAGACCTTGTTGAACCAACATAGCCTTCATCTTGAGACGCCACAAGCTGAAATCCTTTTTCTCTATGAACTTCTCTATATCAAATTTATTTGAACCCATTCTTGAACCCCTAATACTAACTCTGATATTAGTTTGTTGAGAATTTGGACTCAGGAATGTAAAAACAGCTTTTAAAAAACCCTCCCAAACAGGCCCTTATGTTTTCTATCTTACAAGTTTAAAAGCCGGTAAAATATACAAAATCACATCTAATTATAAGTGTTGTATATTTTTTACTGTGTTATTAGTTTTGGTTCGTTGTCTTGACTAGATCAAGTACAGATAGTAAATAATGCAATAATGTAAAGGCAGATATATATCTCATGTTTCCCTGGAAGGCTGAGGTTGTTGGCCCTTAGAAAAGGAAACAAGAAATGTTACCTTTTCATAAGGCAAGCTCAAGGTTAAGGCCACTAATGCCCTCATCATCTTAGATTTTATTTGGTGGATGAAATGGTGAAGAGAATTGGAGTGAGTATATATCAAGAGAATTATAATAATTTTTCAAGTATCACTACTTTGAACAAAAGTGATCTTATCAAAATACTGCTAAACAATACTACAAAGGGTAGTTTGTAATCTTTAGATCGTTTAAAAATAACAAAAAGTTTAAATTAAGGTTAGTTTAAAATTTAAATTTTGTGAGAAAAAAATATTACAGTAAAGTTGGTTTGAATAGTAAAATTTTGGTCTAAATTACATTTACAAACAACTTTTTTTTTGGGCTTGTGCTAATGCTCCTAGAGCAATTATTGCCATCAGAACACTCTCGCCTCGTGGCATGGTGTTTCAAAATTCATCTGGGAATGCAATTAAAACTATATTTGTAACGCCCACCTAACTTTATGTAACGGATTATGTTATGATAATAACAACGTTAAATGTTATATTTATGATATGTGTTATGATATATGATATAATGGTGCTAACCATTTTATTCTAAGTGTTATGACAGGTGATGCTCGCGTGGACTTGATGTGCTCAAATGTTCATGTCATTAATGTTATATGTTTAATCATATTTTTATTGATAATTAATGTTATAAATGATTTTTTTTGAGTGTTAAGGCAGATCGGCAAGCCGGACCATTCAGTTCGACAGGCCGAAATGATCTCCTTCGAACGGCAAGCCGATGGTATATCATCGGTAGGCAGGACTTCAGAGATCGGCAGGCCGAAGTGGGACATCGGCAGGCCCATGACAGCTGACAAGCAGTCAGCAGAAATTTCACAAAATTGTGATAAGGTTGAATTTGTGATAAGGATAATTTATTCTGGATAATTAACATAATTATGGGATGATTTGTTTAATTTTGGTAATGAAGCAATTGACTTTTGATTAATTTGAATTAATGGATAAAGTTTTCCCGTTTTACAAAGGCAAAACATGGCAACTCGAACCGTTCTTGGAAGTTTTGACTTTTCTCTCTCAAATCTATCCTATCACACGAATTATGCCTTACAATTAATCAGAAAATTTCTGATTTGTATTAAGAGGATAAGTTTTTCCTTATTTTTGAATTTCATTTTCACGATAGCAAAAATTTCTCTCAGACACTTTTTCTCTTTCTTTTCTCTCTCTCTCTCACGTTTTCTCTCTCATTCTCCCTCTCTTTTCTTCACGATTCTTCCTTCTTCTCCCTTTCAAATTTCCCCTGCTATTATTTGTTAAAAATATCATAATTCCTTTAGCGTTAATTCAAGGAGTTTTGAAGAAAAGTCGTTTGAGGTAAAGGCTTATTTATGAAATTTTTCCCTTTAACCGACTGCTATATTTTCATCTAGGAATATCAACTTGCTCTGAAATTTTTATATGTTATTTATGCATGTGTTATGTGATTTTCCTCCAAGTTTCACGTTATTTTGATTTTTCAATAAAAAGTTATGAATTTTCTTCCCTCCATCACTCACAGTAATTTATTGCTGATCAATCATATTGCACATATGTATGGGTGTTGTTTTTAATGCAGATGAATGTTGTTATGCACGAAATTTGGTGAAGATGTTTATATATATGTTATGTATTAGACTGGAAATTTTGGTGATAATATGGTGAATATTTTGTGCGTTATAGAATTTTTATTAAGCCTAGGTTATGTAACTGCTTAAACGGTAAAGTTGTGAGATTCTTGTTATGTGATATTTTTGTATGATCAAAATAATTTTATTTAGTAATGAAAAATTTTGTGCTACTGTATGTGTATGATAAAAATGATATCATATAAATTTTTAGGTCCAAATAAGTTTATTTTAATTGTTTGGCACTAATTATTACATGTAACTCACTGTCTGAATTATTGTGGCTATTTTTATCTCTGCCTTCCAATGCATGGTTTGAAGTGTTAGGAATTTATTTATGGGTGATTTTTGGATATGCTATAGTTCTGTGTGTATATAATATGTGATAATTTTTGTGAATTTTTCTATGCTATGAAAATGTGAAAATTGGACCTGAGATAAAAATTGTTCACTGTTTTGTTATTGCTGGCAGATTGCATGTTGAATGTTAAGTGACTTGTTTAAAATACTAAATGAGGTTTTTATGACTAAAGAAAAATCATGGTAATAAGTATATATGTTATCTATGTTCCTGTCAATTTTGGTTCTCAAATTTTATGTGAATGTTAAGTTTCTAATTTTTAAATTCATGGAGGTCAGAAATATTAGTATGCTGAAAGTGTTGTTCTAATGTTTTAAAGTTAGTAAATATGTTATAAGTTTATGTTTTCAAGAAATGTATGTATGTATGATGTTATGGATGTTATGTTATGGTAATTAATTCATTAAATAAATGTTAATTACCATTTCATGAATATATGACATGAACACATTGAGAAGTGAGCACATCAAGACCGCGGCGTTGTCACCTACAAAAGTAAGGTTAAGTAAGCTCTTTGAGGTAAGTACATTCTCACCTGTAACATGATATGTTTTATAAAGGTTTGCAATTATGTTCATGATGATTACTATGATGGTTTTATGATGATTTTACATGAAGTATTATTATGGAAGTTTTAAGTTATGAAAGTTTATGCATGTTTTGATGATAATGTTTTTCAAAGCATGAAAGTATAAGTATGTATATGTATCACCTAAATAAGTGTTGCACACCCAATGTTATGATATGTTTATGTTTATGATGTCATATTTGGTTTGGGATTTGCAACCCCTCTCCTCTCATGATGGCGCGCCTATGATATGATGTTATGGTGCAACACTTGGGCCCTTAAGATAAAATAAATAAAGTTTTAATATGGTTGATGTAATGAAAGATATGTTCCTATGAAAATGTACCTAGTGCACTATTATGATGATTGTAACGCCTCCTTTTCGGACGTCACATATGTCGTTACATTCATTCTTTATAACATTAATCGAAGCAAACTATTGTAATTAATAACATACATTTGAAATCATAGTTTGGAAAAGCATTCCCAGGATCTTTACATACTTTTTTTTATTTTTTTTATTTTTAGAAATACAATTTATAGGAAATCATAAATTTACTTAAATAATTTGCTTTTCCATAGACATTGTATAAATAGTTTGCTAATATCAATTAAAATTAATTTGACTTTTGAAGCAAAAATTAAAATCCTTTGAACACGTCTCGGCCGGCAGGCCGAACTCAACCGGTAGGCCGAAGGTCACCCATCGGCAGGCCGTTCGAGGCCTTGCAGAATGGGGTTTTCAAAATCTACAAAATCGACAGGCCGATGCTTGACAACCGGCAGGCCAATTGGAAAACTTCGGCAGTCCGACCAGTAAGGTCGGCAGGCCGAACCTTAAAAAAAAAAATTGATAACAAGTTTAAAATCTTCAAATGTGGAAGAAAAATTTATAAAAATAATAAAAACACATTCACAAAATTTATAAAAATTATTCTTAAATTATAAACATACTCAACATGAAAATCATAAAATATTTCTTTAAAAACTTCTTTCCTTGACGTTCTTCCATTTGCAACCATCTTCCTTAGCTCACACGCCTATCATTGTACTCCGCCTACTCCATAATTTTATTACCCTTATCTGCAACATGATGAAAAACTTAAAATAAGCCAATGCTTAGTAAGTACATTATAATTCTCACAATTAAAAACATTTCATGAACATCATTATCATTATCATCATCATCATAATAGTGCACTAGGCACATTTTCATAGGAACATATCTTTCATTACATCATTCATGGTAATTAACATTTACTCAAAGAATTAATTACCATATCATAACATCCATGACAACCATTTCATAACATTTACAACATCCATTTCATAAAAACATCATGCATGTATTTTCTTTAAACATAAAACATTAAAACAACATTTTCAACACATTT
>CAMOHE010051456.1:0-13989 GCA_946598075.1 Artocarpus hirsutus
TAAACTTGTTGAATTATTAGGATTGGATAATTCTTGTCTATTTATCAGTTGATTTAATTTTGAATAAATTATATCAAGATAAACTTGTAGAATTATTAGGAATCTATTTATTTTCTTAGAGATTATCTAGATAAAGTTGTTTTAATTAGATAATTTCTCTATTGGGTTATTTGAATTGAAACTGAGGCTTTATCCTATAGAATCTCGGGTGAAAAATAAAAGATTCGCTGAGATTTTTTTCGACAGTTCGGCATGCCGATCCTAAAGTTTGGCCTGCCGATGAGGCAAATTCGGCTTGCCTATGAGAAAGTTCGGCCTGCCTTTGCGGGAATTAAAAATCACGCGTTTTCACGCTTATTTCATCCGATATTGACCCGAATTTGATTATGTTTTAAATTTTTGAGACCTTATCTGATAAGGAATGACCCTAGACCTAACCTCCATAAATAGGGAGTGAGTCTCATAAGTTATTTAGATCAATTGAGAGATTAAGAGTGATACTCTACTGATGAGAATCTGAAACTCCTTAAGAGCTCTTGTTCACAAATCACGAACACTAGCTTTGGGTTCTCTCAATTGGTTGGAAAGAGAATCACCTTGAGGAAGAGCTGTACATGTGAGCCCACACTCACTCTGATCGTGGATAGAGAATAGCAAAGAAGACCAGTTGGTTGAGGCTCTTCTGAAACGTTACTTCTCTACACAGATTTCGGGAGCTTTTCGGTGAATACAAGGTCAGTAAGATCAGGTTAATTTATACATATAGTATGTCCAACTTGTGTTTTAAAAAATACTCTAATTTAAAATTTTTAAAATTTTACTGCGTATTATTTTTCCAACAATAGCATCAACTACAACTGGTAATAAATATTGCATCAAGGTGTACAAAGCTAGAAAAAATTGATTAATTAAGTTAAAAACAAGTGATTATAATATTACAGAAAACCTGAAGTTCCTTTAGCCTTATTCCGCAAACTGTTACTCTACGCACATGTTGATCATTATGCTGATTGAACATATCGAACAACTGCCAAATTGAGAGAGAAAAATGGAAAAAAGGAACCTAAATCGTGATATTCTCCAAGTTTATCATTTACTCTCTAAGCCTTTAATGTGAAAGAATAATTTGCAGGCCAAAATCTTGTTTTTGCCCTTTAAGTGTCTTATGTGCAAGTCACATGACCCAAAATTGTGACGACCCGCCTTTTCGGCCTTCACTAAACTTTCTTTATACATCGTTCTTGATACAGTAATCTTACTTACTTAGTAAGAAAATACTGAATTACAAAAATTTTTCTTAAACATTTAAAACTGTTGTAACCTTCGTCGCCATTCTTGTTGAGACTTCGCTCAACCTTTGTCTTTAAAACCATTTCAAACTGTTTCTTAAAACTACTAAGAAACATTTATTAAAACATAGCTTAAATCATCATTTCATAATTGTATAACACATTTAGTACAATGTATCGTAAAACTTTTGAAAACACTTCTTAAAAATCTTATTTCCTTAAAAACCTTGGAAACACTACATTAAATAGTGTAAAACCTTTTCTTGGTGTAGCGAAAGCAAACTGTAGTGGTATCCATTCCCACATCTCGCATCTGCCCTTCTGCAGCACCTAGCTCTTCTAACGGGTCCTACTGGTCACCCATAAAGCTGCCTACAGTATGAAAAACTTTTTATGAGCTTACGCTCAGTAAGTTCAAACATAAACTCACACAGTGTTTAAACATACTTAAAAACTTTTCTCATAAAAACCTTTCTCTTGAAACATTTCTCATAAACATACTTCATAAAACATTTCTAAAACGTTTTTCATAAACGCTTTCATAACACGTTTGAAACATTTATAAAATGTTTCTCATAAATGTTTTCATAAAACATTTAACATACAACAATTCTCAAAATGCTTTTCTTAAAGCATCATTTATAAACCTTTTCTTGAAAACATGAAAATGTTTTCCATAAACATTTATCATAAAACATTTCTCAAAATGTCTTTCATAACATAACATATAAATATTTCATTAAAAGGAATTCAAGCAGAATCAGGATGCATGATTCCATTTATGCTTAATTATGTACTTTCAATTATGAGCATTTTATGAATACTCTTATCTTACTTTAACTTACTATTTCATTTCTTAACTTTCTTTATCTTGCTTTGACTTTTCATTCCTGTCCTTATCTTTCCTTATCTTTCATTCACTTTCCTTACCTTACTTTAGTGTTCGTACCATCTCATTAATCATGAGATCATATACATGATGCTTCCCTTGTGGAAGACTTGAGACCATCGATCACATGGTCGAGTACCTCACATCTTAGAGGTTAACCTTAACTTTACGTTCATTACCTCATAACACAGAGGCTGGTACGACACTTTTCTTTTTATCCTTACTTTACCTTCTTATTAACTTGAGTGAGCATGTCAAATGCAATCACATCATATGCAAGTGCACTTGCAATTCATAACTTATACCGTGAAATCTATTGCATAACGAATGCAACGTATTACATATCAAATGCATCATGTAATGCAATCACCTTTTGCAAATCATAACATATACTCGAACACTTATTGCATAACATATGCAACATATAATGCAATCACATTTTGCAAATCACAACTTTTATTTTGAAACTTAACTTAATGCATAACAAATGCGTCATAAAGCTTATTGCAAAACAAATGTAACTTGATGCATAACAAATGCATCATAAAATTCATAACTTGATCTTTTCAAAACATTATGCATTTTTCAAATGCAAGTAGACTTTAAACATAATACTTGCAAACTCATTGCAAATCTTACATTGAACTTTTAATACCATTCGCATAATAAATGTGAATAAACTTTAAAATTAACTTGCAAAGCAATTGCAAACACATTTGTGAATATATAATTAAGTATTTGAAAATCTTTTACTTCATGCTGTAGGTGAGGTCTGAAACTTACCCGTACTATGCTCTAGCGTTCACTATTCCTTTACTGTCTCATTCCTTTCTCATTCCTTTTCCTTTCGTTGGTCGGCTTCTGTGTCCTGATCATATGACAGCCGACTCATTAATAATCTTCCTTTTTATCAATCCACTTGATTGATAATAAAACATAAATGTTAAACATTCATCCCCTTTTTCATAATTTGGTAAACTATCGGTTTACCTTTTCCTTAATTTCGTAACCCACCGGGTTACCTTACGTTTACTTAAACATCATTATTAAAACTCTCGTCACACATGACGGCCACATTACTCAACGTATTACGGAATATTTTTTGTCTAATGACGTTATGCTAAATCGAAGTGTCCGGCTCCGTTCTAGCTATTTTCATAAAAATGATGATTTTGCCCTTGGCGGGTTTTTCGTCAATTTTCGTGACTTAATCAAACTCATAACTTAACTTTAACATTCCCTTAGATACATAATATGGAAAAATTCTCACTAAGAAACAATTTCTGACATCGGGTGTTCCGGGTCCGTTTTGGTCATTTTTCATAAAATGATAATTTTACCCTTCGTGTCATTTTCCTTCATTCTTACATAAAACAGTGTACCAACCACTGATCATGCAATTTCATAAATCTTATGAAAGCATCTAAATACGATTCATACTGTAAGCGAGATTACCACTTACTTGGACTCCAAGCTATGCGGGTCCGGTTGTACCTCGCTGTATCAACAGTATGTGAAGCATCCTCTGCAGTGCTCCTCAAGCTACCATACATGGCTAGAAATGCTTCCTGGAGATCATATATTCTTTAACATGTCATTCTAGACTCCGATACTGCTGTTTGAATCGCCTCGATCTGCGTACAGTCGGTACCAGACGATTTTTACCAAAGTGGAATTAGCTCAAACAGAGGCCACCGTTGCATTCAAAGCGTCGAAACAAGTTGGGAGGCTATCTTGGATCGTCGATCAGAGGTCTAGATTGTAAAATCCCAATACGAACTTTGACCGACCGTTGACCGCCGTTGACTGGCGTCAACTGGCCTCGTTGGTGGCTGGGCTTGAGCCTACCTCCCCTAAATCGACCCTCCTGAGTCTATTGGTGGGGTCAATTTCATCCAATTCGGCCTCCATCTGCTCGAATCGAGCACGAGTTCCTCGGTCACAATCGACAGCTCCGATCTCGGGTTCACGGCGAAGCTGCCGCGTAATTGGCCTAGGGGAAACATTCCCCATGGCCTTCTGAGCAATTCTCCCATGGTGGGGTTGCTCGACTCCACCCCGATCGACGGCTCCACCTCGCCCACGACGGTGCTAGGTGGCGGAGATGGTTCTCCGTCCTCTGGGGCTTGTTGCCTGCAATTGAGGAGTCCAATCTCCTCCTCTCACTCATCTGAGTGTAGTGGTGCCCTCAATTGGGCTCAGTTCGGGCTGAAATGACAAACCCGAACCCATCCACGACGACGGTGGCGGGGGTTAATCGTTCTTCGTCTGACGATGGTGCTACCGAGCAATTGAGTGGGGGCTTTTGATGGCTATCCCACTTTGATCGTTTTGGCACCGGCGGTATGCCACACTGCCTCCGTAATCAGCGGTTCCTATGGTGGTGCCACGGCGGAGTTAGGGCAACTCCGACGAAGCCCTTCCAGTTGGAATTGAGCTGGGAAATGGGTACCATCTTATTCCTCTCATCACCCTGAGTCCATAGAGACAAAAATCACCTCGATTGGTGGTCGGATGACGAAGATATCAGCTTGGAAAGATTTGGGTCTCACCGCCACTTTGGGCGGCGCATGAGCCCTCCTCCGGTGGTGTTTTGGGCTGTTCAGCACACCGTTGAGCTCAGCTCGTCGAGATCTTTCCAACGGTGTGGGAGGTGTCAAAAACAGAGCTCAAATTCTCAAATTCACTTTTATGAGGAGAGAGAAAGTAGAGAGAGAAAGTGAGGAGAGAGAAAGTGTCGAGTTTATTCAAATTTTCTTTTTTTTTCTCCTTGCTTTTATATTAAAAAGTGTGATCAACACTTTTTACACAGTCCAATTCTATACTGTGTGACTTTACAACAGTCTAATTCTTACACTGTATTACTTTTACAGTGTAATGTTTATACTGTATAATTTTATCTGTGTATTTTTCTTACACTGTAATACTCCAATACTGTATAATTGTCATGTTATTATACAGTATTTTTTCTCAAATCACGTTTTTAGCCTCAATATAATCCTCAATTTAATGCATTTTTAATGCATTAAAATTTCAGGTTGTTACAAAAATTCTATTTATTTTAATAGAAAAATAGATGGAGAGGGCAAAGTGAGGACTTTTAAAAATTGAAAGGCAAAGTGGTGATTTTAAACCTTTATGAGGTAAAGTGGGGAGTCCTCCAATATTTAGGGATTATTGGTGTTAATAACCCTAAAAAAATAATGTAAGACATTTATAGAAAAAGAGACAGAGAGCAAGAAAGATGTTAAAGTAAATGGCAGGATGCAGTGCCACTTGAAGAAAAATATGAGATATTTTACTTTTTGTATTTGTTATTTTTTTACTAAGAGGGACAAAAATAACATTTTTGCTAGACGCAATGATATTTTAGGTATTTTACTTTTTGCATTTAAACTTTAAAGTATTCCTTACTTTAGCCACTAAATTTTAAAAATGTTTACTTTACCTTTAAGCTTTTAAAACTCCTAACTTTGCCCTTGCGTTTTTCAAATGACAATTTACCCCTCATTTCAAAGCTTCTCATTTTGTCTCATATTTTTTGATTTTCTATTTAATTAGACAGAATTAAGCCCATATGATTTGCACATAGATTACTTGTAAGGATAAAAATAAGATTTTATCACTCTTGGGTATTTTATGTTTATTCTCTCATTTAACGTTTTTTTCATATGCTCTCATTTAAAAAAGGTTTGTATGCACTGTTTTTCTCAATGTTCTTTGCCTATAATCTCCTCACCTTTAATGCATAACTCATATTTTTTAGTGTTCAAATTACGATATTGGTGAACAATATCTTATTAGATGAGTTATGCATTTAAAATGATTCCTAAATGGAAGTTCAGATAAAAAAGCCGTCAAGTGAGAATGTAAATGTGAAACAAAACTTTTAAATGATAAAATCTTATTTTTCCTCTTACAAGTGACCTATGTTTAAATCACGTAGGCTTCATTCTGTCTATTTGAATCGAAAATAAAAAATTTTAGAGATAAAAGTAAGAAGCTTTTAAAGTTTAAATAAAAAAACAATGATTTTGAAAATTAGAGGGTAAAATAAAAAATTTTAAAAGTTAAAAAAGTAAAGTATTGATTTTGAAAGACCCTGGACTGCCATTAGTGGTAATTACCCGTATTTTACTTAAAAATGAGTCTAAAGCAAGTGTGATAGCAAACACCGCGTTTTGAAGTAGTTTCCTAAACCTAGCCCTACAGCCTTTGTGGAGAGATCCACAATAAATAGCACGTGTCCTGGCGGAAAGCACGTTAGGGGAGTTGCCGCAGCAAGAGATTAGCCGCACTGAGGTTTTAGGGTTCTGTTGTCGCAAGTGAGAATTGCAGAACTACAACGACAATGGGGCACTCCAACGTCTGGAACTCACACCCAAAGAACTACGGCCCTGGTTCTCGATCTTGGTATGTCCTCAATTTATATATTAATTGAATTGTTAATCTGGACACGCGATTTGATCTTTCAATTTCTGATTTGATCTTTTTATAATTGTGCACTTGTGCTTTTTTTTTTTTTTGTGTTCTGTTTGACGGCTGACTATTTGGTTACAATTTTAAGCATATATGTGGAATGTGAAATCTGACTATTTATGGAGTTCTTAGCTTTCCGTGGTGCACGATTTGGTTTAGTTTTGCGAAATCAAACCTTAATTTCTGATTTTGATGTTAGACATTGACAGTTGACTGGTTATTTTGGTACTCAAGCAAGGTTTTTTCATCTTTAACAGCCGAGTATGCGGGAACCCTCACGCGATAATCCGTAAGTATGCGCTCATGATCTGCAGGCAATGCTTTCGCAGCAATGCCAAGGAAATTGGCTTTGTCAAGGTAACCATTTTTCTTTATTAATTTTGGAAAATATTTGTCAATACAGGAAGAGCGAGGGAAAGAGAGAAGGAAAGTTCCCCTTTTATTTTTTTATTTTTTTTATTTTTTTGTTATTGCATCAATAGGGTTGCTTCTATTGTTTATTTGCTTTGCTTGTGTTTACGGGCCCCCCCATTTTTTTTTTCTCTTTCAATATGTATTCATTTTCTTTATATTATTCATTGCAGTACCGCTGAAGGCTGATGATTCTGCATTGCATCGTTGATGGTGCTTTTGGCCGAATAACGGCGCTGGAAATTTTCTTTTATAATTAGCTTTGGTTTAATGTTTCTTTTGACGCTTGTTTATTATTTTCGTTGGGAGTAGTTGTTGCTAGGTATGACCTGAGTATGGGACTTGTTTTTAGCAAGGACGTCAATGTCTTGTCTTGGCCGCTTAAGAACGTGAGAAATTTATATTGTTTTGTTTAGTGTTAATACTCCTGTTTACTCATTTGGTGGTAAATAATTATTTATTGTGTGTGTTTGTTTTTTCCTATTATTTGGTTGGAACCTTTGCAATTTATGTAGGCTTCAGTCCACTATCAAAGCAAAGGTTGAAGCTTACTCAAACCAGTTTTCCCAAGTGCTTAGCAACGATATGTTTGTTGTAGACATGGGTTCGAAAGAGCATCGTGTTCACAATCAATTGGTGCATCAACTGCGATCTGATTATGGTATGCCAATTAAGAATGGCTGGATCGCAAAAGATGGTTGAAAGTTGCTTATTGTTGGCCTTCCTACGGCAAAGTTAAGCACCATAAAAGTATAGATTTACGAAGGGCTAAGAGCCTGTTTGCGAAAAAGGTTTGAGCCAAAAGTTGAACTTAAAGATGAGTTGCTGGTGGTAACCTTTAGTTTGAGTTTGAATCTATATTTGCAAACGGACTATAAACGTTCTGTCAGAAACGTCTAAATGATAATTTGATAATAGGTTACTGACGGTTCGTTTTGGTGCAAAACATCAATCGCTAGTTCACAGTTCACAACACAAACGAATCTGGTTTTTTGGTACTTAGATTACATTTATGCCAGAGACGGAGAAGTGGGGCATTGAGACATTCTTTCCTCTCAGACAGGGCAGAAAATGAGCTGTCATTGTCTCAAGTTGACATTTCCATACCCTACTCTCATTGCACAAGAGGTGTAGCCCATGCTTCTGAGTCGCTTTAGTAGGGCGAACAAGACGGGCAAGAAGCTAACGCCCATAACGTAGCGTTTGGTGTTTGTCTATCCTCACAACAATACAAATTTTATAATCAAATTTTCAGTACCTACAATTGTGATCACATTTATTATTATTATTATTATTATTTTTTCCGTCTAAAACGGTTTTGACATTATTATGTATTCTTGCAACAAGGCATTCGTCCATACAGAAGCGCAATCTTTCTGTTCCTACAAGAGATTGATTGACACGGATTTCAAATCATGGCTGTCATTGGTATGACCTCTTCCTTGGGGAATACCGAGACTCAAGAATGGCTGTACAGCAATGTCATTTTTTCCCTTCTTTTTTAGCTTGGTTCCAACAATATCAAGCTTCCTTATTTATATTTTCATGGTTCGTTTGTATCTTAAGGTTATTTTAATAGGCGCAATACGTAAGAACAAGGAAACTTGGATGCCCATTATGGACAGAACTGGGGTTTGGCAACTTGTTTTCATGAAAAGAGCATCTTTTTTTGTGAAGTTGATTGTGGTTCAATAAACTTCACTGGCAAGCAAACGGACATTTTTTTTTCCACGATAAGAGCAATGATAGAAAAGGTCAAACTAAATTTAACCCCCCAAAAAAGTTAAACAAATAAAAACATGACTGGAAAATGGAGGTGTGGGGAATCAAACTTTGTGCCTCTTGCATGCGAAGCCAGCGCTTTACCATATGAGCTACACCCCGAATGGTGGCTTGTATTGCTTCAAAAACATAACTTAATGCAATGATAAATATTTTAGAATTTAAAGCTCAAGGCCAACGGCTCACGTTCCACCGCAAGCATTAAAGTCTGTTCATTCCCCAGTGTTTCTGCAAACACTAAACAAAGGCAATAACTACTCTGTATGAGATGTAGGACAGAAAAGGGTGGTAAAGCCCACATGACTTCTCTTTATTTTACACTTGCCGCATTATATAAGCCTTAGTGTTCCACATTCAAATCCAAGACATGGTTTCTTTGTCTATCTCACACCCTTCGTCTTAACCCATCTGACGTTCGGTTGTTCTCCTCCTGTTCTACATTAATGGGTTAAAACTTGTCTAAAAGAGGGCTTTTGAGAAATCTTCTAAGAGTGTCATAAAATAGACACATTCTTTTGTTTGGCATTTGGTGTTTTACACTGAGGTTGTGCTTTTGTCAGGATTACTCACTTCTGTGCATTATGAAGGTCTCTGGCGTCTGGGTGATGTTCTTTGTGCTTTGGACAACTTTGATGTTCCTTAGCCTCTCTCGCTGCAAAACTGGATTCAAAGCTCATGGTAATTTTTCTTCTTATCTGTTTGCTTTATTTCATATTATTTTTATTTTTGTTGTGTGCAGATGTTTCTTTGTTTCTGAATCAAAGATTTCATATTGTAGTCTACTGAAAATTCAATTTTATGCGCCTTTCATGGAAGGTTGTCTTGCAATATCAGCTTCTTCTAAGGACTTCTTTTTAATCTGGTAAAAGATTCTGACATAATTAAGTTTTAAAAAATAAAAAATGACCATTACATGAAAGTACTAATTTAATTGGGCACATTGTGGTTTGCAGGATGAATATTCCTTTCATTAGAATCCTGTCCAGTCTTGAACACAAATTACTCTTGAGTTTTTTTTTTTTAATAAGAATAAATTAGTTGAATATTTTTAATCCTTAGAGCAGTCTGGTGCTCTGGCTATTTAAAAATTCATATAACGATCCCTGTAGTCCAATCTCCTACTTTCGTTGATTGCATGCGCAGTCTTGAGAGAGAGAGAGGGAGAGAGAGAGAGAGAGAGAGAGAGAAGAACAGTTGATTTTTTATCTTTGTAAAACTTAAATGGAAAGTTGGTTTTTTGTCATCTTGGCCCGTAAACAAGGTCTCGCACAATTCAATAAATTTGGCTTATTTCGTTGCTAACCAAGACTTGTGAATCTGGATTCTCTGGCCCATTATTCCTAAAACGGATTTCCCTTGCTACATTCACACACTCATAAAAATGAAAAATGCAGCATACCAAATTAGTTTTGAACTGCATATGTGGCGTCGCCACATAAAAATGTAGGGTCTCTTAGAATCATGTAATTATTAAACCTGACATGTTATCACATTTGTACACACATCTCCTCACTAATTATAATAGTACTCTCTGTTTGGCAAACATGTTTGAACTAATTGATATGAACCAATAACAGTGTACAGTTTCAAGTGCTATAGTATAAAACAAAGAGTTCCGACAATATAAAACTCTCGTATGTTATAAATTTTGAATTAAGTTTTTCAGTTTAAATTGGGTTGCCAAACTATCTAGTAGTAGTTACTTACATTTGTAAATGTTGATGCTGAAACTAGAATAGACATATATACATAAAAAAGCATTATATAATATATGTATGTGTGTGTGTGTGAACTATATACACACAGAAATCTTTTGATGATTTATCTCTGTATTACCACATATAAATAAGATTAATCACGTGTCTCAGCGTTGCTATCGCTATTCTAAAAATATCTCTTGACGTAGTCACTTGATTAAAAGGACATGTTTTCTGCTACTCTCTATGTCCTACCGACACAGAAAAGATATTTGATTTCTTTTCCTTTGACCCTTCAATCATTGATTACACATGAAATCTTGGATCCTTGATTTTTTCCGAACAGGCACTACTGTAACTATATCTCTATTAGTTAGCCACTAGTCCTCATCAATTAGGATCTCTACAGAAATTTTTGAAGTAGTTTGATGTTATTCTTGTCTCAAATCATTCTTATGAATTTAAATACTTTCACTGAATATAATGTATAGTTAATAATTTTTTGATGGCCTAATTGGACCTAATTTAATGACATGATAAATTTCAGACATGACCCACCATGGTCATGGTTCAACCGTGATAGCCATAAGCAGGAAGCTCAAGGTAACACACCACTAATTATTTTTTTTTAATTTTTCTTATTAAAAATGTTCCTATATGTCTTTATTCTTCTCAAACTTCAGGAGACTAGTTATAAGCCAAACACAAAGGCGAACAAGAGAGGTTCAAGCACTGTGAATCTGGAAGATTACCATCCCATAGACCCGGTTCCAAGCTCAAAGGCTGCTGTAAAACCAGGGCCAATCGAGCATGGCTCTCCGATAATCCCTTATATCCCGAAGCCTTCGCCTCCTGACCATCCCAAGCGTACCGGTGAATCTGGTTAAGCCCAGCTACTTAACAACATGTTAATTAGTATCTTAACTATGGCTTATGTTAGAACTTGGAAGAATACTGCCACTTCGTATCATTGCACGTTTGTTTTAACCAACTTGCATATTATATACACTGCAGCTCAAGTGATGTGCCGTGTATGAATGTTGTGTGTTACCTTTTATTGATTACACTATTTTTAGTACTCCTATGCAGTTTGATTATTTAAAACTGAGTAAGATCAAGTTATAGAAATTGCATTGGTGGATAAATGGCGCTTTTTAAAGCTTGCTTTAAGTGAATGTAGCAAAACTAAACAAATCTCCATTTGTCCAAAAAAAAAAAGGTCTTTTGTAAATCGTACGTTGATTTTGAATCTTTGATCAATAATTTATCATGATCAATTGATCTTTAGTTTACTGAGGCACGTTTAATATATCAATTTTCAATCGCGTGATTAATTATTGATTTTTAAAGCTTTTTTAAAAAATGAACTGTCTTTATGGTAACAAATTAGGGACTTTTACCAAAAATATTATTTGATGCTATGTATTCCAAACAATTATGGGAATGTTGTTAATTGTATTGAGCGCAAATAGGGTCTGTATGTGTGTATACTTTAATACAAATTATACAATGCGGTTTCCGAACCCAATCGTTATCATACCCCACTCTATGTTGTTTGATCAAGGATTATGTATATGTATATGTGTATGTGTATGTATATGCATATGAGGATACAGCCACAATAAGAGATCTCAGTAATTATTGTGGTTAAAGGATAAATATGATACTTAAATTTAAGATTCAACCATATCCCTATATCAATAGTAACAACATTATTTTAAACAAAATTCTATTATGATCCTTATCAGATTATTCTGTGCATGCATGACTCTATTAATGTATTCATTTGGGCATGTGTAGATTTTGTATGAATATCCACTGTTTCCTTTTTTTTTTTACTGTTCCGAAATACGAAAGGTCACGTTTGTTTACTTTGGAATGGCCTATTAAAACAGTTCCGGAGATATGCGGCCAAACATCTCTACTTTTTTTCTTTGGCTATTTGACAGTGTTACCCTCTGTCCTTGTTCTACTTTTACAAATTTGCCTCTAAATTTTTAATTTTAGTAAGTTGTCCTTAGACTTATAAATTTGTAACAAATCACTCTATTGATAACAATTTTTTGACCAAATTGATATATAATATACACATAAATAGTTAATAATTGACATAAATAGTCATTTTTATATATTTAGACTAAAAGTTATTGTAGTTAATAACTTTAATTAAGTTTTTATCAAAATAGAACATTTTGAATTAACTTTTATTTGAATATAAATTTGGGTTACCATTTATATGAAAAAAACTCTTTTATGCTTTTAATTAACGACCCATGTAAAAATCATATATAAATTTCAGTCAAAAATTTAAAATTGTTATCAATAGAGGTGATTTGTTATAAATTTGTAAGTTCAAAGAGCAACTTATTATTAAAAATTTAGGAAGCAAATTGTAAATGTGCAACAAATTTAAAGGACAACAGTGCCAAATACCCTTTTTTTTAAAGCTAGAGGAATGCTTAGATTGTTTTTAAAACGTTATAATATTTTTATCTTGATTTTTTTTTATCATATGTTGTATTTTATCTTGATCATATATCAAATTTAAGAGGCGTAAAATTTTAGGACAAAGATTTAAGAAAATAAGTTGAAGGGGACAAATTTTAAATTAATTTTATTGCTGATGTCTTCGCATTTATTTCTTGAGGTGTCGTGGGGTTTGAGGATAGAAGGAAAGTCTAAACATGAAAATTCTAGAAAAAAAATTTGGCCTACTCGGCCTACCTAAACAAACCCAACAACGATATTGATAGAATTGATTGTGAAAATTAATGTACAAGATACACACAGGGAGAGAGAGAGAAGACACTCTACTTTGCACTAGATATCATTTATGAATTCTCAGCAAACTAGAACACAGTTTAGGTATTTTTTTATACGTATGTATACATATACATATATATAGAGACAGAGCTAAACATAGACGGGAGTAGACGGCGACCACGAACTTTTTTTCTTCCCACATTATACATAAAATTTTATAAACATTATATTTTATTACTTCTAAAATTATACTACATCCATCATAAAATTATATTTCGTCTTGCTTGAGAGTTTTATATCTTCTTTTTTTAATTTTTCTTAAGAGTATTAACATACGCTTTGTCTTTCTTGGTTAATTTTTTTGTTCCGCCCCTCCCTACATTCATATACATACATGCATATATATATATATATATATATATGTATCTTAGAATTTAAGGTTTTTTATTTTTGTTTTCATCAACGCATAATTTAAGTTTTTTGCATAGTTTTGTTTTTCATGTCCTAGGCCGTTAATCTATATTTTATAGAAATAAAACAAAATTTCGTAAGAGCTGACACGAATAGATGATCGAGTATTCATTAATAGCTCTTACAGCAGTGGAGCGCAATTAAATAAAATGCTTGATCAGATCCAACCATTTCCTATCGGGTTTGTCTTGATCTTCCTGATGGAAAA
>CAMOHE010051457.1:5628-15951 GCA_946598075.1 Artocarpus hirsutus
GTATTTCAGCTCCACGCTCTCCCACCAAATCCTTGCATCCATGGTAAGGCAATAGGATGCACACAACACTTTTTCATTATCAGTTAGCCCTATTAGGTTTAGAGTATTTTCTATAGTCTTGAACCATTCTTGAGCTACTAGTGGGTCGGTGGATCCCTCAAAATCAGTTGGCTTGACCTTTTTTAACTGTACAAATTGTGGTTTTCGATGAGCTATAGGTTTTACTTGTGCAGCTACTGCAGGTAGGGTAGGAGGGCAAGGTTGCTCCCTATTGTTATCTTGGGCATTTTCATTATCCCCATTTCTATTGGCCCTCAACTCATCTATAACTCTCTGTTGATCTGCAAGTTGCTGCTAAAGCTGAGCGAGCACTTCCACTAAATTGGGTTGGGTTGTGGGCTTTTATTAAAGTGGTAGTCTACGTGCTTGTCCTCTCCTTATATTGCCCTACTGTCTGTTAGTCATCAAATCAATTGTAACATCACTTATAATCTAAGTTGTAGTAAGAACAACTTACTTGGAGGATGCTGGTATGAATGCATGGCGATGGCGTGATGAAATTCGAAAACCTCTTTGATACCATATCTGTAACGTCCCCTCACGGGACGTCACAATTACCGTCCTATAACATCTATTATTTATGATAAAACAAAATTTTATAGAATTTGAATAATCAAAGTAATATGGAATAGCTTATTTTTTTTTTTTTAAAAAGACTTATTAATCAAATCAAATAATTTCATCTAAAAATAAAAAAATATAGTTGCAATATTATCAAAAATATTAAACTTAGTAAAATATCTTAAAACTTGCGAAATCTCATAAAATAATTGAAAAACTAAAATCTAGGGAATTGTAAACAATTGAATAAAAGTTAAATCATCATTAACACAAGATGCGTCACTCTGTTATTCCGTTTTCACCACCACGCACACACCCGCACCGAGCTCCTCCATCCTCATACCTAATTCCTGTTCCTAGCTGCAATATGAGAAACATCTAGTAAGCATAATGCTTAGTAAGTACACCATAACTCTCACCAAACCTTTTCATTAATTAATAATGTTTAATAAAATAAATTCATCATTTAATAAATATATTTTCTTTTTAAAATAATATATATAGTAATACTTCAAAATATCATACAGTAAGGTCCTGGCGTTGTACCGTCATCGTCATGGCGCGCTAGCCACGGAAAGAGTGAGGTAGCAACCCCCAAACCAACCGTGACAAAGATGAAGCGACCGCTTACCAGTCGGTCTACTCACCGAACCCCATCACCACCATCAATCTGTCAAATGTACAACGCCATTATAAAAAACATCAAATAATAATATAGATAATACATATATATATATAGGTTTTCATAAAAAAGGTTTCCATCAAATAGAATAATGAGGTAAACATAACATTATCTTTCATAGTTTTTCATCAATTTCCTCATTATTAAAAATCCTCATCATAAAACGTCTTCATAACATATCATCAACAACAATCTTTTTAATTTTGAACAATCATATTACAGGTGAGAGATGTACTTACCTGATCTCTAGACTTACTCAATCTTTTATAGTAGGTGACACGATGACCTCGGTTTTCAGTGTGCTCGCTTCTTTGAAGAGTTCACGCCAAACATTCATATTGACCATAAGTCACTAATAACACTATTAACAACATATAAACATCTCATACTATCGTTAAACATCATCTCATCACTTAATAACATCAAGAAGTACAAAATCATAATTTATGAACCTAGGGTATAATTTTCAAAAGTAGACAGAATGACCTTTATTCAATTAAAAATTCATAATAATTTCATCTTAACTCCAAATCAGCTAAATCTAATGGCATTAAAAATAGACTCAAAAACAAAGAATTTGATATATTATACGCATATTTTGACAATAATTTGCATGAATAAAAAGTCCTCGAAATTCAGTCTAAATTTTGAGTCTGTATAAACTACACAGCTTTTAGGGTCAATTTTAAAAAATCATAACTATTTAAAGAAAACTCAAATTGAAGTGATTAAAAAGCCAAACGAAAGCTTAGGATGTCTAGTATTTGAAAAAATATAATAAAATATAAACGGAGCAATATAGAATAAAAAATTATTAAAACATGACAACTGTCGGGTGTTTGTTTAAACAGTAGGCATAAGACATCAAAAAATTTCAATTTCAATCTATAACCTAATAAAACCTCAATTAAAATTGTAAACATATAATAAACATGATGCTAATTGATAATAAAATACACCCATAAAGATCTATATAACAAAAATAAAAAAATCTATGATATCTCCAATCTAGGGTTTAATAACAGATTAGTCAAAACAACCAAATCATCAACTCTTTTCAATCACTAATTGACATGAAATACATATGATGAAAGAATCCACATGATGATCATAAAAATTTTAATACTAACATAAGAAACCAATACATCAAACAAACATACTAAATAATTGATACACTTACCAAGATGAACAAAATTAGGGAGGCTAGAAATCTTGATAAAGCCAAGAAAAACCAAGCATAAAGTCAATCAATGAGGAAGGAATGAAGTGTGAGTCTAAAGTTACTAATAGGATGTCTTTATATAGTTTTTATATGGAAACTAAAACGTAATCCTACTCTAATTCAGTTTCCTCTTTTTTTTCACGTTTATTCTTTTTTCCTACTTCTACTCAGCAAGCCTTTTTAACTTTTATATATATATATATATATATGCTATCTTATATTAACAATGCATGTGTAACTTCTTTTTTTTTTTTTTCTTTTTATTTTCTTTCTATTCACTGCAGCAAAATTGCCGCAGGCCCAACTTTTGGCCCAATGTACATATATGGCCGTGCAAGAATAACATCAAATATATTATACATACAATTCAAGTTTTATATATATATATATATATATATTCTTATATATATATATTTATGTACATATTAAATAAAAATAAATCAATTAATTAATTTCTTCTTATCATACTTTATTTAATTAAAACAAAACAAAACAAAACACAACATCGCATCATTAATTTATAAACAAATCTTAATCTCCACATAACTTACATGAACCTTTCATAACACATCAAACATTTTATCGTTATCACCTGTAACATCACTTAGTAGTACGTTAGTAAAAAAAATCATTGTCATTAATTTTAGCATTAGACTCTCTATTTATCATTAACAAAAAACTTAGGTGTTACAAATGGTGTTTTTAATTTCTATCAAGTTTGTGTCATGCCATCGTGTTATATTCATAAATCATATTATAATGATAACGGTATTTTTGTACTATTAGTTTGTAAAAAATTACAAAAGTAAGGTTAAATAATTAAAAAAGTTATTACACAAAGAACCTGCCTGGATCTCTCCCTCATCGTAAAGGAGGGAAAAAAGAGAAATAATTGATCAATCAGAATCATGGAGTCAATTTCGAATCTATGTCTGTCAAGCAATTATTATCCAACTTTAACAAATTATAAAGCATGTGAATATATAAAGTGTCACTCCTTAGTCTCCTTATGATATCACTAGGATTCAACTTTATTGTCACCCTACCACCTCTAACTTCGGGGGGATAAAAACCATAGATTAGGTTGAAAAATTACATATTATATTATATTATATTATCGAGGGATAGGTTGAAAACATATTTGGATGATGATATTGTTGCTACAAGTGAACGCCCTCTAATGTCGTCGTCTTTAATGCAAAAAGAACACTGTTATAAAATACCAGTGGTGTTAAGTATTATTATTTACTAATAAAAAATAGGTCTAGCACATAAATGATGTCTATCTATTATAAATGATAATGCTTATCACTAGTGGTATTCTCAAATATTTTCCCTGCATAAATTATATTTTCCTTGATCCACCCATCAATAAAGAAAACGAAGGTGTAAAAACAAAATAGACAAAACAGTATTTTCTCTGTCAACAATACTGTATAAACCTAATAGGATTTAATCATACAACAGTTGAACAAGCGATGAGTATAGAATGCAACATTGCATGAAAATAAATCAATAATTAATGGAGGAATTTTTTTTTTTTTTTCAAATTGTCTCCCTCATATGTCCATCAGATGTAAACGTTAATCATGGTTAACTTTTTGGAGGATGGAAACCAGCTTGGGGAAGGTCAAGGGCTTCTGTTGGTAGTCATCAAGGCCTGCATCCCAAAACTCAATGTTTTCATCTACAGATCGTGATGACACCCCAGCAATTGTGCTTTGGATTCCCATTGCACGCAGTTTCTTCGTTGCCTACACATGTCAAAACCAAAAAAGCAAAAAGAATGAAGTGAAATATTATTAGTTTTTCACCGTCAGGTTTTTATCGGATTCTATTTAACCACTAAAAAGGACAAAAATCCCAAGAGAAAATTGAATTAATAAATCATTCATATTTAGAATTATTGGTGCATAATTTACCATAATGAGAAATTATATTATGGTGAAGATGCAGTATGATAATTGATATATTTACATACCTCAATGCCATTCATGACGGGCATGTCTAGGTCCATGAGAATGAGGTCAAAACTCTTGCCTGAGCAGTGGACGTCCACGGCTTCCCTGCCGTTCCCGACGACATGGTTTTCGATGCCGAGGTTGTGCAAGAGTCTGCGGTGAATTGTTTGGTTGATCACGTTGTCATCCACAACAAGAGCCCTAATCTTGGTTCCTGGGTTTTGGCCACGTTCTTGTTCACCAACTAATATTTGCGCTCCAATATCTTCCATCTTGGAGTTCTTCACCATCTGCGGATCGTTTTTAATTTGTCGGCCTCAGAATCCCCAAAAGACCGTTAATCTTCTTTGACAAGAAGATGTAATAAGAAAGAAAAACAAACAAACAAAGAGTCTCTACAAATGAAAGAGAACAATAATGGTGTGGAGTATTGAAGCACAGAAAAATATATAAGCAGAGAATTGCGACTTTCTCATATTGCAAGACAGCATGTTAGCCTACTTGAAGAGCTGCAGTCGCAGTAGAGAGAGAAAAGGACAAAGTGCCAAAATTGAGATAGAATATCTCTCTCTTGGATCTCATGAGAATCCCAAAATCTAACCCACGTGATTTTTTCCTCATTTGGGGTGATATTTTGATGAATCAGTCTCGTTCTTCAGATTTCTTTTTCTTTTTTATCTTTGAGAAAACAATTAAATTGAAGGCTGTTGATCACTTTTTATTTTTTAGATTCTTAATATTGTTAGTCCTTTGAACTTTTGATTTTAGCATATTAGTTCCCAAACTTGTGTTTTTTTAACCAATTTGGCATTTGACAATAAAATTAATGCGAGATTTTTGAAATTTCTTAGGCAGAATTGCATCCCAATTGTATAATAACTAAAATTGTTACAAAAATAATTACTTTTAAAATGCTCCGTGTTCTCTTCGTTGTTGTTAAAAAATATCTAAAAACTAGACCATTTTATATTTAAAGTAATTATTTTCGTAAAAATCTCAATTGCTTTACGGTTCAGACTAGCCAACTTTAGTGTATCAGGTCAAAACTTCCAAATTAAAAATTAAAGTTTAAGGAGCACTAAATTTTAAGGATCAAAATGACACAGTACTCATAATTCAGGCACTAATAGTGTTAATAATCTTATTTTTTGATGGGCTTCCCTAATTGTCATTGATTTAGGCGCATTTAAATCTCTAACTAGTATACAAAGAAAGTACAAGATCTCATGTGATCATACACGGTGTACAATGTCCATATTTCGAAAAACTTGAACTCTTTTGTTTAAGAAAAGGGAATCGACGATCCTTAAAGCTCGATTTTTTTGCATGATCGTTAAAGCTCGGTGTGCAACTTCCATAATCAGTATTCCTCCATACGGACACATATAAGTAGAGTAGTTTTTTTACCGTAAAATCTGGTCAAAATTATAATTTTGATGCCATTCTAAGGATTGATAGATAGAATCTCATTGGTATATAATTTTTCAATACCTGTCAAAGAAATTGTCATAATCTATATGTAAATCAATTAATGTGTTATTGTGCTACTTATTTGTGTCGCTATAATTAGTACGCAACTTGCAGCAAACCATAATTCAGATGCCAGGCGCGTATACATGTGAACAAATTAAGCCACAGTTTCTAATTTAGTACCCACGAAATCACAACAAAATCTCCACTAGATTTTTGACGTGATCAGAGTACAGTGTAACCCCTTTTGGCTCTTCAAGAAAATTCAAAATTTTATACCTCTGAGGTGGAAAAGTCCAATGCCATAATCCACATATATATATATATATATATATATATATATATATATTCTAAGATGTTTTTGAGGCCACTACCTTTTGCTTCAAGTCCAATCATCTGGGTCCAGTAGTACATGGCAATTCCTTCGAACAACTTGCAATTGAAATACGCACATGTAATTACAATTTTTCCCTTTCCTTTTCGACACTTGTTTTTCAAACTCAATAAGAAGGAGAATTTGAATTTAAGACCTAACATTATATGCGGGTGTTGAATTATCGCTAAACTAAACCTGCAGCCATCAAATAATTTGATATTTGCCAGTAGCTATTTGTATTGATTATCAGCATGCCATTTATCTTGTTCATTTTGGTCAAGTATCGGCGTGTAAACTAAACAGAACTAGCATGCCTCAAGAAATTCCAAGACTTGGACCCACGCCGGGATTAATTTCGATTGGTTTTAGCTGTCTCACTCGTAATTAATTTGATTAGAAATGTCTCAAATCGTTTCAATTGGTAGTCTCTGGTACCTACTTTTCGTAACGTCGACAAATTCCTGCACTTTTTCAACGACGTTTGATGTTGAGGACCCTTTCGAATCTTTTTTTTTTTAAGATGTGCAACTGTAAAGCCGCATGGGGCTCATCTGAAACTAAAAGGACTGTCACAGGTCTTGTCCAATTCAAATAATTCTATCTCTGATCCTTTTCTAGGCGTGTCTTCTCTCCATTGTTGGCAACTAGTTCCATTACATTTGCCCAAAAGTACTCAAAAGGTTACAAGCTTCTCAATTATGTAGTCGCCTTTTGATTAAAAACACGTTGTCTTATCAAAGCAAAATGGGATAACGTAATCATCCTCATGAAGTGTATAGCCAACTGATATTAGTGGGACATTCACACTTTCTATTTGATCACGTGCAAAATTAGTATTTGATCACGTGCAAAATTAGTCTGTTGTTATGTACAACTCTTTTATATACACACACTTCCCTCGTTATCAATTATCAGAGTTTATTCTAGGGGCCCTGCAACTGTGGCTAGGCACAGACACAGGAGATGGGATCCACCCTTTATGCTTGACATAAAGAAAGCACATGGTGATCATGTTCTTCTCTCCTTTTGAAGAATAATCAACTTTTATTGTGGGTTCACTAGCTATTACTTGTTTGACGAAGGAGAATCAAAAGGAAAGAAAGATATATAAGCTTCGTGAATAAGATAAACGAAAAAAGAGGACCTTTTTTTTTTTTTTTGTTATTGTGTTTGGTACCTATTCTCTTGTAATGTCTTGAAAGACTTTGAACTCTGATTCATTCAATGCATTCCTTTTCTTTTCCTTCGTGCTACCACAACTACGAGTACCAAAATCATTTTATTAGATTGTGTCTGAGAATTCAGTTAAAACTATATAGTTAGAACCAAATTATTGTAGCATGCGAGAGTTTTATATTATAACCTACTTTTGTTTTATATTATAATATGTGAGAGTTTTACACTATAGTAGTTGAGATTATATAACTAAAATGATGTTGCCAAATAAAGCATTAATCTTTTCATCCTCCTCTTTCTTTACCTTCTCTCTCCTACGTAATAGCTGTGCTGCGCTCAAGGGTTCAACATCTTACACAGTTGCCTACGGCCTCTTGTGTCATACATGGGGCCATTTTCACCACATCATAAACATAGTAATACACACGGATATTCACTAAGGCCTCTACTCATTTTTCAATTTGAGGCCCAAATGTGTATCCTAGAGAAAGGTTTTAGAGCCACCGACTCTAATCTTAACTTTTATACTATGTAACCTGTTACTGTGACAATCTTTTAAAAACTTTCAATAAAAACATGACTACTTATAAATCGACATACAAGTTAGGAGTAAAGTTAGTGCCTCTAGCCTTTTTCATATACGTATTTGTGTGTACAACTAGCAATAAATTTACATACATACAAACACATGCATGCATGCATAGATTCAGTTCTCTAGTTATGAAATTACAAATGAAAGCAGATACCTTAATTCTTCTTCCTTAAGTTACCAAAATGCAAAAAAGCATTAAGCATGCAGAGAGAGAGAGAGAAAGAGAGAGAGATTTTGTTATACCTTTCTTTTCCTTGTTGTGAAACAAGGACAAAGGAAATCCCTTTTTTTTTTTTTTTTTGGAGGAAAGAAGAAAATCCAATTCTTAAACTTTCCTTTTCTTCATTACTACTAACTGATTAAGGATACTCTGAAATTAATAGTTATGATTGGAAAAAGTTTTAAAAGAGGACTCAGTTTTATATAAAGCGGGGACACAACAAGGTCACCAATATTAACCGTTTCACTGACTAGTACCTAGAAGCACCTTATTTCATAAGAAAAAAGGTACATCAGTGGGTGCAACAAAGACACAAAAACAAAGGAACTCAAACATAGACACTTGCAAAAGGAGTCCTTTAATTTGGTTCCTTTTTCTGGACTCCCATCACTAGTAGTCAAGCTCTTGCAGAATGGGAATGAACCTTTCTGGAAGAAAGGGCTTGTCCATATAGATACACCCTCCGCCTTTGAGAAATGCCGCTCGCCTAATTTGACTATTATGAGGAGAAAGAGATGCTTCAACAATCTTGCTAACAACACCCAGAGTGCAAAGCTGCAGCATGACTAGAACTAAATATTTATATTGTGATCAGACAGAAAAAAATAAATAAAATAAATAAAGATTTGTGATTGGCTACAATATGTTTAACTAGATGAACGATCACTTGAAAATCGGATGATCTCAACGGCATTCATCCCACGCGGGAATGTATCGATGACAACAAGACTGAAGTGCCCTCCAACATAGATGACTTTCAATGCAGCAGAACCGCTGCCTGCAGTCAAAATCTGCACTCCATAAGCCACTACTGAGTCCTTCTACAGATTGGTCCATTGTCCACAATTAGTGCAGTCAGCCTGTTCCGGTCATTGGAGTGGTCCCTCCGGCAATAAAGTTGTCATCAAACAGATGGCGAGGCGTTCTATGTATTTGACCGAGATTCGCGCTGAAGTAGTGATGAAATATGGTATGCAAAATGTGGCTTCCTTATTTAGGTATTATCTGATAAAACGACTGCTGAGAATCAAGAACACTTGCAACCTGCCTGAGCAGTCATGCGATATGCCATGTTACCGGCTTCATATTTTATTTTTATCGTTTTCACTAGCGGACCTATTTCTTGAACTAATCACCGTTCACCATTCTGCCTAAAATTTTCTGCACTGCCAATAATAGGAACACTTGCATTCTCATTGTGACCAACTCAAAGATGCATTTAAGAAATTGCAAAACCTGTTCCATTTTCCTATTTTGAAAATCAAATTTCTTGAATTTTTAATGAGCATTGATGGTGTTCCCTTGTTACCAACCACAACATACTTGTCGCATGCTTGATGTTCACGTGGCCCATATCAGAATATGTCAAAGCAATCCTGTCTGAGACTGTCATTAGAATTCTCTAAACTCTGTTCCACTTGAATGGTCTTGTCATTTATGGGATTTATTGCTCAAACACTCGGAAAGATTGCCCTAATTTTGATCTACTTGAATCCATTTCATTGTATTTCTTATCATAGCCATAGCCCGTGTACCTCTAATAGGGTGTTTGACATAGTGGTGGAAACCATTAGTTAGAACTGTCTTTACTGTAGCATATCAGAGCTTTACATTGTAGCAACTTTTTTCTTTTTATTGTAATATATGAGAGCTTTACACTGTTCATCACTGAATAATAGTCCGAATTGCCACCTGCTAAACATATATAATTTGTCCTACCCTGTTTTGCAAAAGAGCCCGTATCTTTTTCCCAAGTGAGCGTTTGGAAATTCTTTCTTATAAATTCCCTAGGAGCATTTTTTATATTACTCATTACTTTTGGCTTATTTATTCCAAAAGCTGTTTTTTAACATGTTATACCTGTAAAAAGTGACCATTGATTGTTCCCTGTATTATTTATTCGATACAATATTTAAACTCAATAACCTAAATACATAAATAGGACCTAAATATATAAAGTAATTAAGTAATTCACTTATGTGTGAAAATTTAATTGGGGACAG
>CAMOHE010051458.1:0-42645 GCA_946598075.1 Artocarpus hirsutus
GGCCTGCCGACCATACTGGTCGGACTGTCGAAGTTTTTCAATCGGCCTGCCGGTTGTCAAGTATCGGCCTGCCGATCTTTTGGATTTTGAAAACCCCATTCTGCAAGGCCTCGGACGGCCTGCCGATGGGTGACCGTTCGGCCTGCCGGCCGAGACATGTTCAAAGAATTTTGTCTTTTGTTTTTTTTCAAGTGCCATTTAAGTTTAAATAATATTAGCAAACTATTTATACAATGTCTATGGGAAAAGCAAATTGTTTTTAATTAAGAAAGATTAGGATTTCTTATAAATTGTATTTGTATAAAAAAAAAAAAATGTATGTAAAGATCCTGGGAATGCTTTTCCAAACTATGATTTCAAATACATGTTATCAATTACAATAGTTTGCTTCAGTTTTAATGAATGAATGTAACGTTATCTGTGACGTCCGGAAGGGGGGCGTTACAGTACACCCAGTCGGATCTTTGAAGGGATAATTTACTTAAGCCTGATTTATTATTATACACCCCTAGGTGGTGATTATAAATCACGGATAAAGTAATTGAAATAATGGTTATACACTCAAGATTAATTTTATTATTAACCTCCCCTAGGAGCTCTGTTAATAAAATTAATAGCCAAAGAAAACAATTATTAGTATATGCTAGATCAGACGAGTCTTAAATGGCACATATTAATCAGAGGGGATTTGTACTCTTGATTAAATTTGGCAAGTCTCCCCTAGGCCGCTTGTTGAATTCTGAGTTAGGGATTATCATTGTAAGGTTGTGATTTTTTCAAGGTTTTAACACATAAACACATTGTATGCTTACTTGATTGTGTTATATTACTAAACTATTATGGAATGTTTACTTATATTTGGTACATGATTATTTGTTGTAGACCCAAATGTCTAAAAATATTTTATCTTCAATACTCGATCAAAATACATAACTAGTGAGAATTATAATGATCAGAAAAGGAGTCTGAATATCATTATTTCCTTTGAGAAACTAAAATTCATGCTAACCACATAGCGTCCTCCTAAGCATTGTTACATTATGGTTGCTGGAAGGACACTAATAATCAGGCCCGTTGTTACATTATGGCTAGCATGAATAATGTGCTATAGGCTCAACATGAGGATTATGAGGCTACTAGGTAGATCTTGGATGATATAGAAGACATGTTTACAAGCCTTAATGAAATGACAAGGGGCTCTTTGGAGACCGGGGCCTCCTGTGAAGGAGCATATGATGTTGGCCATGTGTTACCTCACTGAGGCTCAAACCCATGGAGCTAACATTGATGCTAAGTCACAAATAACTATGGTCTTTGAGACTCTTTCTAAGGAGTTCATCCCGTTTAGAGCTTCAGATAACTTGAGTAATAAACATGATGTGACCTTGGCTGAGTTGATGAAGTGTTACATGAGTTTGAGAATCTGACCATGAAAGCTCCGACTAGTGGTGAGAAAAACTTGGCGGTTGCATCTGATTCCAATCCTAACTCTAGGAATGGAAAGAAGTAGAAAGCTAAGAATGGGAAGTCTTCTGTCTTAGGACCGAAAAAAAAAGAAGAGGAACCTAAAGAAGCTAAAGTGCTCTTTTTGTGGGAAGGTTGGGCACATTAAGAAGAATTACAAGGTCTTCCAACCTAAAGAAGGTAAGTGTGAACCTTAAGTTATTGAAACTTATTTAGTTGAGGATTTAAATGACACTTGGGTCATAGATTTCGGAGCAACTAATCATATTTGTGTTTCTCTGTAAGGTTTCAAGGAAACGAGAAGTTTGCTGTATGAGCACTTTAAGTTGTAGATAGGCGATAGATCCTTAGTGTTGGCTGAAACAGTGGGAGACATTCATCTTTACTTTGATAGTTATAGGATTTTTATTTTTGAGAGATTGTTTTTATATTCCTAAACTTAAAAGGAATTTAATTTTTGTCGCTCCTTTATTTAACGACTCCAATTCAATTTCTTTTAATAATAAAGTTGTGATTTGTAAAAACAAATCTTTTATCTACAGTGGATGGATTTAAAACAACCCATATTTGATCAAACCTAAGATGGGCTTACTGCTTGACATTGAGGTTAATGATAACGTTAAAAGACTTAAAATTTCTCACTCTAATAAGACTTCTCACTCTAATAAGACTTATCTTTGACACTTATGATTAAGTTATATTAGCTTGAATATGATTCCAAGATTAGCAAGAGATAGGCCTTTAAGTAATTTAGAGGGGGAATCAATACCACAATGTGAATCTTATTTGGAGGGCAAAATGACCAAAAGACCATTTGGGTCTAAGGGCAATCGAGCTGAAGGGGTCCTAGAACTTATACATAGTGATGTTTATGGTCCCATGAACATTAGGGTATGTGGAGGGAATGAGTACTTCATCACTTTTATTTAAAATGACTGAAGATATGGGTGCAAAACTTTTGACAAGTTTAGAGAGTTTCAGGCTGAGGCAAAAAAGTAATTAGGTAAACCCACAAAGGCACTTCGATCTAATCGCGGTAGAGAATACCTCTTCAATGAGTTCTTAGGACACTTATAAGAGAATGAGATTTATCTCATTTGACTGTAATAGGGACTCCGCAACAGAATGGCATGACTAAGAGAAGGAATAAGACTTTGTTAGACATGGCTAGGTTCATGATGAGTTATTCATTGTTTCCTTTATCTTTTTGGGGATATGCACTACAAACTACATGTTATCTTTTAAACAACGTGCCTTCAAAATTGATTCATAAAACTCCTTACAAGTTATGGATAAGTAAAAAGACATCTTTAAATCATATTCATAAATGAGGGTGTTTTGCTCATGTCCTACACAAGGAAGCGAATAAGTTGAAAGTATGTATGGAATTTTTTGTATTTGTGGGATATTCAAAAGGGACTAAACGGGGTTATTTTATAACTCAAAAGAAAATGTAGTCATGATTTCAACAAATGCAATTTTCCTTGAGGAAAGTTACATGAACGACTTTAAGCCTCGTAATAGAATGGTACTTGAGGAGTTAGTGAGTGATTTGATCATCCAGAGGTTCCGGTTAAAACTAATCTAATCAATGTAGAAAAGGCGACCGAACAACAACCTAAGAAACTTTGACTAGTGGAAGGATTAGGCGTCAACCCCGAGAGGAATATGTTCAATGGTGAAGCTTACTTGGCTGAACCCATTGAATATAACAAGGATCCTTACAATTACACAAAGGCAATTAAGGATGTTGATTCAAAGCTCTAGACAAAAGCTATAAACATTGAGATGAAGTCTATGACGACTAATCAAGTCTAGAGCTTATGGACCTTCTTGAAGGGGTAAAACCAATTGGGTGTAAATGCACCTACAAGAGAAAGAGAGGAGCAGATGGGAAAGTCAAAGCCTATAAGGCTAGATTGGTAGCAAAAAAATACATGCAAATGGAAGGAATTGATTACGAGGAAAACCTTTCACCTATAGCCATGCTTAAGTCCATCCGCATTCTCTTGCTTATAGCTGCTGATCTCGACCACGAGATTTGGAAAATTGATGTCAAGACGGCCTTTCTAAATGGCTATCATGATGAGACCATATATATAGTACAACTAGATGGGTTTAAAGCTAAGGGTCAAGAGACTAAGGTCTGTAAGTTGCTAAAGTCTATGGACTTAAGCAAGCTTCCCATTCTTGGAACATAAGATTTGATCAATTGATCAAGAGTTATGGCTTCATCAAAACGTGGACGAACCATGTGTTTGCAAACATATTAAGAATGGGAAGGTGGTTTTTCTATTGTTCCATGTAGATGACATTCTACTTAATGGCAATAGTGTTGGGGCATTGTCATCGATCAAATTATAGTTGACTAAGCAGTTTGACATGAAGAACTTGGGTGAAGCTAATTATGTTCTGTGGAATCAAATCTTTTGAGATAGGAAGAACAAAATGATAACTTTATCTCAAGCTGCCTACATTGATAAGATTCTCAAGAAGTATCGAATATAGAATTCTAAGAAAGATGGGCAACGATCTAGGTCTGAAATTATTATTTCTAAGAAAAGACTCTCCAAAATCTAATGAAAAAGGAGAATACATAAAGAAAATGCCTTATGCTTCGGCAGGGGTAGTCTCATAAAGTACCTGAGAAAGACTAGAGGTTATATGCTAGTGTATTCTGGTGAAGATCTAACACCTCTTGGATACATAGACTCAAATTTCCAATCTTGTCTAGACTCGAGAAAATTGACTTTAGGTTCTATGTTTACTCTAATGGAGGTGCCACTATTTGGAGAAGTGTCAAGCAAGATTGCACTTCAAATTCAACGACGAAGGCTAAGTATGTGGTGGCTAGTGAAGCTTCGAAAGAAGCTGTATGGCTCTACAAGTTCTTTTGGGATCTTGAAGTAGTTCTTGGTATAGATGAGGCAATGTCACTATGTTGCGATAACACTTTAGTGATAACTAATGCTAAGCAACCATGATTTCATAAGAAGAATAAACATATATATCTGAAGTATCATGTGATAAAGGACTTTATTGAAGATGGACATGTTGTAGCACGCAAGATTGCATCTAGGACAATATAGTTGATCCTTTCACGAAAACACTACCAATGAGGGTTTTTGAGAAGCATGTAGAGGTTATGGGGATGCAAAACTTGTAATATTTACTCACTTAAGGCAAGTGGGAGATTGTTAGACTAGGTGCCCTAAGGATTAAATAATGTAATAAGTTTTTAGAGACATTTAATCAATAAAGAATTTATTTTATTATTCATATATCAAATGTTATCCTCTTTATATTCATTGTTGTTGAATATATGATAAGCAAATAAAAGTATGAGACTTTTAGTCAAAACCTTTAAGATTGTAAATATGATGGACAGATTATGCAAAATACATGAATTTTAGATGTGATAGTCTACATGATAAGGTTCATAATCAAGGGAACAAAGTGTTGGAAAAACAGTATGCAGCAAATATTTACAAATTTTTAATCAGAGTACTTTCCAAAACATAAGTTTGACATACTATATCCAGATTTTACTAACCTTTGTATGCTAAAGAGCTTTTACAATCTGTGAAGAGAAAGGCGTTCTAGAAAAGCCTCAACCAATTAGTCTTCTTTACTATTCTTTATCCACAATTGGAATGTATGTAGGTACACCTCACAAAGCTCTTCCTTAATGACCCTCCTTCCAACCAATCGAGAAAACCCAGAACTAAGGTTTGTGATTTGTGAACAATAGTTCTACGGGGAGTTTTAGAAACTCACATATTAGAGTGCTTACTCTTGATTTCTCAACTAATCTAAATAACTTAAAAAACTCACTCTTTATTTATATAGGTCGTCCTCAGGTTGGTTATTATCAGATAAGGCCTCAAAAATTCAATTCTGGTCAATATCTGATAAAATCACATAAAATGAGTGATCAAATTATCATTCGGTTGGCAGGCCGAATAGCAGATTGGCTAGCCGAACTTACTCCATCGACAGGCCAAACTTGAAGAATGGCCTGCAGAACTTACAATAAATGATCCTGTGAATATTTTATTTCCCATCCGAGATTCCTTGGATAAAGCCTCAGTTTTAATTTAAATAACCCAATAGAGAAGTTATCTGATTAAAACAACCATATCTAGATAATCTTTATGAAAATAAATATTCCAGATAATTCAACAAGCTTATCTTGAATTAACTTACACAAATTAATTCAACCGATAAAAAGACATGAATTATCTAATCCTATCGAATTTTAGCCAATCTAATAATTTTAACGTAAGTCACTAATTTATTGGAAAGACATGCCATATTGTTATAGGATTTATTATGAGCTAGCAAAAAAGACTTGATGGATATATATAGTTCAAGCTCCTTAAAGTTATAAAACCTAATATCCCAGATATATATTTCATAATTATCATCTCAAACGCTACTCCACTAAAAGCTTAGAGCTGTACTCTCAAACTATATAAAATTATGAAGCCCAAATAGCTAAGTATTTATAACATATCATAATATATCGTATTCCTATAGGATATCTATAATCTACTTAAGAATAAATTTTGTCTTACCTTCCCAATTATTTATCTCTTACGTTTTATTATCTCACCATCGAAAATCTTACCATCCAAAGATAGTATACCATTTGGTAACACCTATGTATCCAAATAGTTGAGTGCTCCAATTTTTCAATTATAGGATAATGTATATAAGAGGATATCATCGACTTCTAAAGAGGATCTTTGGATTCTGTATCTATGAATAATAGGTCTATGCTATTAAGAGTCATGTCTCCAACGTATTGATATATGTATCATCATAAAATATGGATGTCACCCTTTGGTACATCAAAAGACATAAGTCAAGACAACGGCCCACTATTCATCTCAGGATTAAGATACTGCATATATGATTGTCTAAAGTAAATTAATTTGTGGAGACAGTATTATTAATCCAGATCAATTATACTCTATGTCCCGATCTAATACATCGTCACCATGACAATACACTAATGTTACTATTTATGGAGTCTATCTCTGATGGCTAAGATAAACCATCTCTCATTAGGGATATAGACAACATAACAATATTTGTATGAATAAAACGCCTAACTTTATTTCCTTGATTGTGGATTTTATGATTTAGACCGTCACCTTTAGAATCATGTTTTCCACATAATCTGTCCATCATATGCTTGATTCTAAAGACTTAGACTGACAGTGTCAAACTTTTGTTTGCTTATCATACATTAAACAAATATGAATGTAAAGAGGACAATAATTTGGTATATGAATAATAAATAAATTCTTTATTGCTAATAATGTCTCCAAAAAACACAATACCTTTTTACTCCTTAGGGCATACATGTCTAACAATCTCCCACTCACACTAAGTGAGTAAATATGACAAATCTCGCATCCTCATAGCTTCCACATACCTCTCAAAAACTTTTGTAGTTAGTGTCTTCATGAATGGATTAGCCAAATTGTCCTTGAATGCGATTTTGCATACAACAACATGCCCGCCCTCAACAAAGTCCTTTATCACACGACACTTCCGATCAATATGCTTTCTTTTCTTGTAAAATCTTGGTTTCTTAGCATTAGCTATCACTGTAGTGTTATCACAATACAACGATACTATCTTATCCATACCAAGAACTATCTTAAGATCCCCAAGGAACTTATGGAGCTACATTGTTTCTTTCGATGCATTACTAGCTGCAACATACTTGGCCTCCATCGTCAGATTTGAAGTGCAATCTTGCTTGACACTTCTCCAAACAATGACACTACCTCCTAGAGTAAACACAAACCGAAAGTCGATCTTCTTGAATCTAGATAGGATTGGAAATCTAAGTCAGTATATCCTAGAGGAGTTAAATCCACACCCAAATATACAAGTATATACCCTCAAGTGCTTCTTACGTGCTTGAAAATATGCTTAACTGCAACCCAATAGTTTGGTCCTAGATATGACCGAAATCGACTTACTATTCCAACCATAGAACAAATATTCGGTCATGTGCAAAGCATGGCACACTTGAGACTACCCACTGCTAAAGCATAAGGTACCTTCTTCATATATTCTCTTTCTTCATCAAACTTTGGCGAGCTTGGAAAGAGTAATTCTAGACCTAGATGGTTGTCCACCTTTTTTAGAATCCTACATTGTATACCTTTTGAGAATTCTATGTACTTAGCTCGCTTGGGACAAAGCTATCATTTTGTTCTTCCTATCCTGAAAGATTTGGATAAACAGGAATATAAATCAAGTCTTAAATTAACATTAGCATAGAAACTAACATTAATAATAAACTCATCGTTCAAGTAATTAATTCTTTTCATGGTGTGATTCCATTTCTAATCTAACACTCCTTGCATATACGCCTATTCTCATCCTCCACCTGTTCCACATGTCTTTTACAAATAAAACTAAGTAAGCATAAGCTTAGTAGGTATATTTTCTTATCTCACAATATAAAAGATGAACTTTCATAAAATCATTAAAAATTATGGATTAAATTATTTATACCATAAAACAATTTATAAAAATTATTATACATAATAGACACATAAAATCAAAACATATCCAAAATTTAGCACCAAATAAATTCAAAATAATTCAAACACATGTTCCAATTCAAAGTTAATATTAACACCAGACATGCTAAACAGCGAACACATTTCATTCAGACATTTTTATAAAATCAAATATGCATGATATGTTTGTAAAATTTTTATGTAACATGCTTAACATATAGATAAATACTAAAAAAATAATAATAAATCATGCAAAATACATTTAAAAGTATAATTGATTGTCTTAGAATTATATAGAGTATATCAAGCAGACATTCATAACCATTGAGTACTTGGTAATCTACGAATTTTATCTTAAAACATAATAAAGATATGAAGCTAAACATTTACAACATTTAGTTAACATATTAACAATGACTCACAATTTTTTTCACAAAATCAAAAGACGCTTTTGGGCCTATAAAATGGACTCTATAATGCATAAATACAAATTTATCAACAAATAAAATTTCGTGAACAGTGTTTGATTAAAAGCTCATAACCCTAAAAATATTTTAAACTAAAATTTACAAAAAGTTCCAAACATTCCTAACATATATATACACATTATATCTAGAAATCGTAGCAAAATAAAATCATTTTTTTTCAAAACATTACCAACAATCTTATCAACTAACCAAAAACCCTAAAATTCTCACTTTTCATGAAATTTCATAAACTCATATGAACATAAATGCTTTCAACCATAAAATAACACTGTTATAATCGAAGCAATAAACAAAATAATTTATTTTTCATAAAAACATGCACATTTACACATTCATAAAATAAGGTTACCATTTTCTAACAAAGTATGTCACAAAACAATACATATCAATCATAAAAATTCAAAACCGTGAAAACTTTAAAACACATGTTAAATTCTTATGTTTTCTTTCCATAACCATGAAAGCCTGCACATAAAAATCTCTAAAAAGAATTCCTTCTACTTCAGTTGAAAGAAAGAAGAGTAATGAATTCTTGGCTTTAAGAATTAAAGAGATAATGTAGGCTTGGAGAATTTTGAGTAATGGTGGAGGCTTATGACATGAATTAGAGAGAGGATGAGGGTGAGAATTTTTTTTGCCTGGAAATTAAGAGAATGTGTTGGCTTTGGTGGCTTAAAAATATATTTATAAGTTTACAAGAAAGAAGGAGTTAAATGAGTGTAGAAAAACCTAGTCATAGTCTAATTAGCTTTATCTCTTTTTTTTCTTTTTTTTTTCTTTTCCTTTTCTTTTACCTTTGTGGCATTTTTTTCATTTCCTTTTTGTTGCACGGCAATTGCCGTTTACCTAAAATATAATATAATATAATGTAATTATAATACATAATTATTTATATACAACAACAATGTTTGCTCCTATGACCCTAAAAAATATTAATTTACACATTGTTTTTTTAGACACTTCATATTATCTAGTTTCTTAATGCCATAATAACAATGTTACATATTTAATTATTATGACATCATAAATGCTATAAAAATAAGAAAATATGCAATAAAATTCATGTCATCATTAATAATATAACTCTAGGGCATACATAACTCTAAAGCATTATAAATATAAATTTAGAGCAAGTTGAAAATCTTTTTTAATAAATAAATAAATACTTTAAGCTTATCATCATTTTTGATATGAATATCTTGAACACATTGATCTCTCGTGGCCATCACCTGTGACATTACCAAACAAAAAGTTAACTTACTTAACATATATAATAATAACTCATAAATATCATATTTTGACGTTTAATAAACACAAATATCTATAGGAGAAAACGGCAGGTGTTACAACTCTTTGCACCTTATAAAAGTTTCATCCTTAAAACTCAAAATAATTGTGGATACTTGACCCTTATATCATCCTCGCATTCCCACGTAGCTTTTTCTTCCTAGTGATTTTGCCATAAAACTTTCACCAAAGGAATTTCTTTATTCCTCAGGATCTTAGTTTTTTGATCTAAAATCTTGATCAGCTTCTCTTCATAGCTGAGATCTTCTTGTATCTCAATCACCTATGGTTTGATCACGTGGGTAGGTTCTAGGACATACTTTTCAAGCTTTGAGACATGGAACACATCATGGATAGATGACATCTTCGATGGCAAACTCAACTCAACTGATAAATTACCTTGCCAATTTGCTTTACAATTTCATACGGTCCAATGAACCTCAAGCTCAGCTTGCTCTTCTTTCCAAACCTTATGACTCCCTTCATCGATGCAACTTTTAGGAACATGGAATCACCTATAGCAAATTCCAAGGACCCTTTTCTTTTATCGGCATAGCTCTTCTATCAACTCTAAGCAATCTCAATTCATTTACGTATCAACTTTACCATTTTAGAAGTCTACTTGACAAAATTTATCTTTTCACTATTCTCGCTTTCTATCATCCTCTTTTCTCCAACTTCATGCCAACATATAGGCAATCTATACTTTTGCCCATATAGAGTCTCGTAATGTGCCATGCTAATTGTTACCTAATTGTTGTTGTTATAAGCAAATTCTGCTAACAATAACTTCTTACACCAACTTGTACTATAGTCTAGGGTATAGGCGTGAAGCATATCCTTTAAAATCAAATTCGTTCTCTCCATTGGGCTATCAATCTAAGGGTAAAAAGCTGTGCTAAAGTACAACTTAGTACCCATTGTGATCTGCACGCTTTTCTAAAAAATTAGAAGTGAACCTACCATGACGATCAAAGATGATAGACTAAGGAATTCCATGAAGCCTCACTATTTCCTTAACATAAGGCTCTACTAATTGCTCCATAGAGTACCTAATCTTAATGGGGATGAAGTGTGCCATCTTGGTCAATTTGTCAATGACAATCCAGATGGCATCATACCCATTCATAGTTCTTGGCAAACCTGTGATGAAATCCATTACAATCTCTTCCTAGTTCCATTCACGTATCTGAATTGACTGCAAATTGCCCATAAGCCTTTGGTGTTCAGCCTGAACTTGCTAACAAGTCAAACATTTATTTACATACTTAGCAACATCACACTTCATTCCGAACTGCCAAAAGCAGTCCCTTAGATCATTGTACATCTTTGTCACATCTAGATGGATTGAATAAGGAATATTATAGATTTATGCTAAAATCCTTTCCCTTAGGCCATCAACATCAAGAACAAATAAACAGTTCTTAAGATGTAGAGATCCATCATCAGCAACTCAAAACTCTTTTACTTCTTTCTTCCTTGATTCCCACTTGATCCTTGTGAGGCTTACATCTTTGTCTTGTTACTTCGAATCTCTTTAGATAGTGATGGAGCAAGAGTTAATGCTAAAAGCAGTCTTGATGTAAGTTCCAAACTAAAGTCCAAAATTTCTTTCTTTAAAGGCTAGGGCATCGCTTGTAATGATGTCAATGTTGCAATAGTCTTCCTGCTTAGAGCATCAAGTATTCGATTTGCCTTTCCTAGATGGTAAGGGATTTCACAATCATAATCCTTCACCAGCTCTAATCATCTCTGCTGCTTCATGTTTAGGTCCTTCTAGGTGAAAAAATACTTTAAACTTTGATGGTTAGTGGAGATCTTACATTGAACTCCATACAAGTTATGTCTCCAAATCTTCAACGCAAAAACTATAGCTGCCAACTCGAGGTCATATAATTCTTCTTGTAATCCTTCAACTATCTCAAGGCATAAACAATCACCCTATCATTCTACATCAACACGACATCTAGGTCCATTTTAGAAGCATCACTATGAATAACAAATTCTTTATTTCTTTCTAGAATCACCAAAACTAAAGCTATAGTTAACCTTTTCTTTATTTCCTAGAAGCTCTTCATGCACTAATCGGTCTAGTAAAACTTCTTCCCCTTATGAGTTAGATTGGTGAGAAGCGACGCTCTCTTGAAGAAATCTTTCCCAAACTTCTGATAATAACCTGCTAATTCCAAGAAGCTTCTTATCTCACTTGCATTCTTAGGTTGCTTCTAGTTAAGAACAGCCTCAATCTTAGCAGGATCTATTATTATTCCATCTTTTGATATGACATGCCCTAAGAAGGATACACAGTTGAGCCAGAACTCATACTTAGAGAACTTTGCTTATAACTTATGTCTCTTCATGGTCTCTAGCACAATCTTCAAGTGGTCAGCATGCTCTTCCCGACTCTTCAAATAAACAAGAATATCATCAATAAGTACTATGACAAATTTATCAAGGTAATCATTGAACACCTAATTCATCAGGTCCATAAAAGCCGTAGGAGCATTTGTTAGACCAAAAGGCATAACCAAAAGTTCATAGTGACCATATCTTCATTTAAATGTTGTCTTTGAAATGTCTCCTTTTTTTTTTATCTTCTGCTAATGATATCCTGACCGCAAATCTATCTTTGAAAACACAAACGCATTCTTAAGTTGATTGAACAAATCATCAATTTAGGGCAATGGGTACTTGTTCTTAATCGTCACCTCATTTAGTTCTCGGTAGTTAATGCAGAGTCTCATGGAGCCATCCTTCTTTTTCACAAATAAAACTAGTGCTCCCCTTGGTGAGTGACTAGATCGGATGAAACCCTTATCAAGAAGTTCCTTTAGTTGGGTGTGCAACTCCTTCAATTTAGTTGGGGCCATTGTATATGGAACCTTGGAAATTGGATCAGTGCCTAGATCGAGCTCGATCTTAAATTTGATTTCTTTATTTGTAGGTAAGCTTGGTAGGTCTTCTGGAAATACCTCTGGAAATCCTTGAACCACTATCACATCTTCAATCTTTGTCTTTTCTTCTTGACTCTTATATGTGATGTTCACTAAATAACCCATACAATTACTTGCCAACAACTTTCTTGCCTTCATTGTAGATAGAAACATGTTTGGCTTCTTTTTTGACTCACCCACGTACACGAATCTTTCCTCACTATCTTGATGGAAAATCACTTTTTGCCTCTGGCACACAATAGAAGCATTATACTTACTTAGGAAATCCATCCCAAGAATCATATCATGGTCACACAAATCAATTTCTATAAGATCGACAAAAAGCTCTCTTTTGGAAATCCACAAAGGAACTGTGCACAAATAATGTATAGACATCATCACTTTCCTAGAGGGTAGTGTCATAGTGAACCTCTGTCTCAAAGGCTCCTAATGTTCTCCTAACTTCTTAGCAAAAGAAGAGGATACAAATGAATTTGTGGCACTCGTATCAAAAAGAGCATGTGCATTAAAAGAAAGAATTAAGGTCTGACCTGTGACAACATTGGAGGTTTCGGCTGCCACTTATTCCTTCATCATTCCATATATGTAAGCATTGGTAGGTAGAGCTTCAGGTCTTCCTTGGCTTATGAATGGTCCTTCCAAGGTAGCTTACTTATGGTGGAGTTGCACATAATGAGCTTTTTGCTAACCTTAAGTGTTGAAATAGGTGGGTTAGTTCTTGAAAAAGTGACCCTCGTGACCGCAAATAAAGCAGTGATTTGTTCCACGATGGCATTCACTCGGGTGCTTCTTTGCACATTGGACAAATGGTTGCATCTGCTTATTGTTGTTATACTAGCCACTACCCTCTTTCTTGTTGCTTTGACCCCGCTGATTCTAGAAATTGCCCTTTCTTTTATTTTTTTTCTAGTTTTTGTTGTTATTGTTACTACCTTGGGGTTGATTTTGAGTGTTCAAGTTATTCATAGGATGACTTTGTTAGGGCTGGATTCTCTTCAACTTCAATAGGTGGAATCCAACCCCTTGCGTCCTCAAAACAACTTGTTCCTAATTTCTAAGTGGACTCACCCCATAAACGATTGTAGCAATTTCAGGTTAGAGGACCCTAATTAATCTTCTGACCTTCTCACCATTCTTATTGGCCATTTGCAGGCAAAGACATGCCAACTAATCAAACTTAGCAACCACATCAGTAATAGACATATCTCCTTGACGAAGGTTCATGAACTCATCATAATATTTTTGGGTGATGTTCATGTGAAAGAACTTGGCATTAAATTAACAAACAAAGTTAGCCCAAGTCATCTCGCCTATATTTTTGCTTTGGTCTATCTTATCTTACCAGATTCTAGCTTCAATTGTTGATAGTATGAGGCATAAAGGACCTTCGTAGTCTCAATAAAACCCATCAGCTTTAGAGTGGCCTCAATCATCCTCAACCATCTTTGAGCAGCCAAGGGATCCTTGGCCTTCAAAATTAGCAGGCTTAACATGCTTTCTCCTAAACAATTAGGGTTCTTTAGAAATAGGCCATGCTTCTGGTTTAAGGGCTGGAGCTATCCCTCCTTGCTGTTGCAGATGAGGTGGTATATTTTCACGCCTTCTTATGGAAACCTGCTCTGACACCATAACTGTAACGCTCCCATACAAATATCACAATAATCATTACTTTTATCGTTAAAATCATTATTTAAAGATAAACAATTCAAATAAAACACTTACACTCAAGTAGATATCCTAGGAACACATGCATATATTTTTTTTTAGAAAACTACTTACTGAGTTTGCTTCCCCTACCTTTGTTAGCTCGACGGAACACCTATAGTGTTCAACTAATTGTCATCTTGTGGAAATCGTTAGTTTACAAATACAATCATTTGTTAGATTATAGACATATACAAACTTCAAACAATGTTTAAAACCTTTGAGAAAATACTTATATGACTAAATAATTAATCATATCAAAATAAAAGAAACTTGGCATAGTGATCAAGAAACCACCATGAGGAAATATTACACAGTTACAAAACATTCAAAAATTCATAGGAATATAAACCAAGTCTTAAACCAACATCAATGTAGAAAATAACATTAATAATAAATCACTGTTTAAGTAATTAATTCTTTTCATGTTGTGATTTCGTTGCCAATCCAACACTCCTTGCACACATGTTTGTCCCTATCGTCCACCTATTCCACGTGCCTTTTACTTTTATTTGCATCATGATATAAAACTAAGTAAGCATAAGCTTAGTAAGTACACTTTCTTATCTCACAACATAAAGGATAAACTTTCATAAAAACCATTGCATAACATCGTAATCATAATCATAGTAGTGCAAAAGCACAGATTTATATAGAACATATCTTTTCATTTAAACTTTCATGTTAAAACCTTTTTCAATTTATCTTTAGGAGCCTAAGCATTGCACTATTAACATTATAGACGCGCTGTCAACAAAGGAATAAGGTAGCTAATCTCAAATCAAACATGACAAGGTCAAACCACATAGGACATTATAAACATAAATATCGAGTGTGCAACACTTAATTAAGTGATACATACATATATATATATATATATAAGCTTTCTTTTAAAACTTGTTATAAACCATAAAAACGTAAACATAAAAACATTCTTAGCAAAATTTATCATAAAAGGTCTTGAGAAAAGAACCTTAAATCACAAATCTTTGCTTATAAAAATTTGCTTAGTATTTTTATAAACTTTATCATGTTGTAGAGGAGAATGTATTTACTTGACTTACTTGCTTACTAAACCTTAAATTAGGGGACATTGTCGCGATTTTCAATGTGCTCACTAAACCTTAATTTCATATAACATATGAAATTAATATTCATGTTCATGATATTTTTTAATACATATTATATTATCATATGTCATTCTTAACGAAACTGAGCATCCTTGAGTCATAACATGCACTTAGAGTCAAGAAACATAAGGATAGAAAACTTGACTTTTAATCACTTAGAGAAATTAATCTCAACTTATAAGCATGAATGAAATGTAAAACTTCTACCATAACATAGCCAACATTAAAAACAACATCAAATTTTCTTCTCTTGAAAATATTACTCCAAAATGCCTTTTTCAATTTTTCTAAATGTTCAAGTAAATCTGTTAGTTAGAAAAATTGACTGACCTTTAAGGATTCATCACCTTGTATCTTTTGATTCATATTTAATTAGAGCATAAAAATTTATAGGAATAAAGTTAACGTATATGTGTATCACTAAGAGTTTTCTTTGACCATAAAAATTTCATTTGATAATTTAAATAAATCATATAATTAATACTACAAAATCTGCCAACAAAGCTTGGGTAGTGAACAGTCTTAATTAAAAATTATAGATTAAATCATTTATGCTATAAAATAATTTATAAAAATTAATATATATAATAAACTCAAAAAAACATAACATATCTTAAATTTAGCTCCAAATAAATTCAGAATAATTCAAAACACAAGTTCAAATTAAAAGTTAATATTAACACCAGACATGCTAAGCATTGAATATGTTTCATTCAAATATTTTTATAAATCAAATATGCATGACATGCTTCTAAAATTTTTATATGACATGCATAACATATAAATAAATGCTAGAAAAAGAATAAATCTTGCAAAACACATTTAAAAGTATGATTTATTTTCTTAAGATTTATATAGAGCATATTAGGAAGATATTTATAACTACTGAGTACCTAGTAGTCAATTAATTTTATCTCAAAACAAAATAAAGATATGAAGCTAAACATTAACAAACATTTAGCTAACATATCAATAATGAATCACAATTTTTTTTACAGAATCAAAAGATGCTTTTGTTTTACAAAACAGACTTTATAATACACAAATATAAATATGCCAATAAATAAAATTTCATGAGCAGTGTTTGATTGAAAGTTCATAACTCTAAAAATATTTTGAATGAAAATTATAAAAAATCTCAAATATTCCTAACATATATAGACACTTCATATCCAAAAATCACAACAAAATAAAATTATTTGATTTTAAAACATTACCACAACCTTACGGACTAACTAATTATCTTAAAATTCTCATATCATATTCCAATAACAAAACATTATTTTCATGAAATTTTATGATATCATATGAACATAAATACTCAACCATAAAGCAACATTGTTATAATCGAAGTAACAAATAAAATAATTTATTTTTGATAAAAACATACATTTGCACACATTCACAACATAAAGAACAATTTTCTAACAAAGTTTGTTGCAAAACAGTACATATCAATCATAAAAATTCAAAACCACGAAAATTTTTATACCATAACTTAAATCCTTATATTTTCTTTCCACAACCATGAAAGCTTGCACGTAAAAACCTTCCAAAAGAATTCCTTCGATTGAAAGAAAAAAGAATAATGAATTCTTGGCTTTGAGGATTATAGAGATGATGGAGGCTTAAAGAATTTTGAGCAATGGTGGAGGCTTATGAATGTGAATTAGAGAGGGGGTAAAAGAAAGAATTTTCTTTGGCTGGAAATTAAGAGAATGTGATGGCTTTCGTGGCTTAAAGATATATTTATAGGTTTATGAGAGACAATGAGTTAAATGAGTGTAGAAAGCTGTAGTCCTAGTCTAATTAGGTTTCCTTCTTTCTATAATCTAATATAATATAATATAATATAATGTAATTTAATTATAATACATAATTATTTATATACAACAATAATGTTTGTTTGCATTACCCCAAAAAATTATTAATTTGCACATTATTTTTTTGGACACTTTATATTATCTTGTTTCTTAATGCCATAATAAAAATGTTGCACATATAATTATAATTACATTATAAATGTTACAAAAATAAGAAAATATAAAATAAAATTCATGTCATCATCAATTATATAACTTTAGGGTATACATAACTCGAAAGCATTAAAAATATAAATTTAGAGCAAGTTGAAACTCTTTAAAAATAAATAAATAAATACTTTAAGTTTATCATTATTTTAACATGAACATCTCGAGCACATCAATCCCTCATGGCCATTACCTATGACATTACTAAACAAAAGGTTAACTTACTTAACATAAATAATAATAACTCATAAAATATCATGTTCTAATGTTTAATAAAAGAAAATATCCATGGGAGAAAACTATAGGCGTTACAATTGGAGTACTCTTTTTGTACACTATTTCTTGGATATCATACAGATTAAGAAGCATGTTTGTTAATCAATAGTGAGTACGTTGCTTGACATTCCCAATAAAACCAAAGACTGTCTCAATGCATAGTTGGATTTTGTTGAAATGAATATAAGTGGTGGTTTAGCTCCCAAGGAAAGGGGCGCTTAGACTTACTTGCCTCAAGCAAAGTACAACTTATTTAGACAAGAGAAGAAAAGTTTTTGTGATTTGTTTTTCTTCGATCAAAGTTCCATAAGGGTATTATTTAAACTTCAAAAACTTATGCAAAGATGGACGTGAAGCTTGTTGGCATGAAGACATAGATTGTCACATTTTGATGTAACAATTGTTGCCCCTTGTATCAAATTCTCCCGTCGGAGGTGAGATATGCACTTACAAGGTTTTGTTTATTCTTCAGCTCTATATGCTTTAAGGTGATAGATCCAACAAAATTAGATATGATATAGGCAGAGTTGGTGAAGACCTTGTGCATGCTTGAGTAGTACTTTCTACCATCATTGCTTGATATTATGATTAATTTAATGATGCATTTAGTATGTAAAGTTAGGCTTTGTGGATCGATATACTTAAAGATTTTGAAGGGCCACGTCAAGAACCAAAATAGGCTAGAGAGATTATATTGTAGAAAATTACATAATTGAAGAAGCCGAGAATTTTGCTGGAGTACTTGTCTAATATCGAAGCAATTGGTTTGCCAAGGAAGACTAACATTGAGCCTAAATCAATGTCTTCTGGTACGCCATTGTCAGTTTGGTGAGGAGTAGGATCGTGCATGGTTTAACGCTTTGTATAATACCCATGTGGCTAAACAATTCATAGAGTAAAGGAAGAAATGAGAAATAATTGCAAGATGAACACAACTTCACTTTTAGAGCATGGATAGAGCACATATATATGCCAAGGCTCGTGAGTCTCAAGGCGAAGGTGTCTTAAAAGACTTGTTTAAGTTAGCTAGAAGACCCTTATCCATGGTTATGAGATATAATTTGTATACAATTAATTGTTATACCTTCTAACTCGTGAAAGCTATTAGCACTTGGTCAAAAATAGTAGTGCATATCTTCGTGTTGATTCCACATTTGTTTCCTCTACAAAGATAAGAATCCTATGTATGGAATATTGACCTACTATGGTTACATTGACAACATATGGGACATTGACTATTACGAACTCTCTGTGACTCTTTCTAAATATAAGTGCGCTGATTATAACTATATGAAAGTTTATAACTACGCCATTACGGTGCTAGACTTTAGAAGATTAGGTTACAAGAATGATAAGTTCATCATGGTGTTGCAGGAAAAAAAAGTTTTCCATACAACTAATCCTAATGATTTGAAGTTGTCATTAGTTGTGATGATGAAGTCAAGAGCAATTGGTGACGGTGATGATGATGATAATAAATGCAACCTAATTCCATATTTTAGCAAAAGATTGCTTTCAGTATAGGAGGTTGATATTTTTTATGACAACAATTCACACTTAGTCCGTTTAAATGAATTGAATTGTGTTGATCACAGTAATAAAGGTAAGAAAAGAAATTAATAATGTACATTGTATTGTATTTTTATTGAACTATTTCATATGTTGTATTGTAATTTACTATATTATATCTCCTTCCCTCATTATTGTATTGTATTTTTTGTGCATTTTTATTTGAACCATTTCATTACATGAACTGTGATTAGTATGAAAGTTTATTGAACTACTCTGATGATTGTATATATTTGTTACTTTTTGTTTAATTTATATTGATTTTAAATATTTTACTTGTTATAAACATTTATTTTTGCATGTATGGAATGTAGTAACCAAAATTAGTAAACTGTGAGGCCAAAGGTGGATAAATCATAGAAATTAGACCACCCATGAGAAATATGACCAAAACAGCATTTACTTTTTCTTTTTTTTTTTTTGTAGCTGTGGATACTAGACAACAGTTTTCTAGAAAATCATTGTCTAAACTATAAGACGTTTTTGGTAGGAACCATCATCTAAAGTCCACAGTCTTACAGGAGTGGACACCCAGATGGACATTAGATGACACTAGTACACCATATATTACATTTGCTAGGTTTGACCATGATTTAGCTGACCATTGTATAATCTTTAGATGAAGGTTTTAAACCACTATACAACGTCCTATTGTACTAATGATATGATTTCTACCGTAAGATTTTCCACTTCATTTCGCTTTGCGAGTTAAAATTCATATTCAAGCTTTCATTCCTAAGCCCAGCTAGTAGTCACGATCAAATTAACTTACAACAGTCTCGTGACCTGTAGCTACTAGCTAGCTAGCTAACTATATGTACAACAAAATACTTGTTGAATTCTTCCAAAATATAATATATTTACTGTAGACTTCTCCAATACAAACCTCACTGGTAGTATAAGTTTTGAATTTTTTACGTTTAATCAAGATCACTTTTTTCTACAAATCTAATGATTAAAAGATAGATACTTATTGAGGGGTACCTTTTCGGTTCTTACTAAAGAAATTTCTTATTTACCTAGCTTTTCTAAACAAAAGATAGTATCATAAAATAGTTATACCAAATTTGCAATTTGTGCAAATTATATTTCTTTTAATTGTATGGAAGTGATGGCCGTTAATGTCTAGAGCTAGTATTTTTCTTCTTTGTTTTGTTTTTCTTCCATACCTTCATCTTTTCTATTGAAAACATAAAAGGCTTTCTACCACCATAACATTTTATCAAATTAATTATGAAATATTGTATATAATTTTATAATAGCAAATGAATCCACAACAAGTAATTAAAACATGTTTCAACAATATACTCATCTGCACATGAATTCAAACAATATTAAGCTTGATCTATATGACCTTAACACTAAAATAAACATGATCAAAATATATAATCCAACATTAATTTGAAAATGACACAATCTTAATGGAATTAGAACCATATGCAAAAATGGCAGTTCTAGAATTACTTCCACGACTTGGCAACAGATATGTGTCGCCCATGGTCACTGGAAAATGCCAAAATCAGGTCAGAATCTAGTCTTGAAGATGTGATCTCCAAGAGAGAAGCTTGAGGGTGGTTTGAGCTCTCCTCCTCTCTTCACTCTTCCAAAACCGTATATAACCATGCTCTTCACACACACGCGCACACACAACAAAAATATTTGATGTATAGAGAGAGAGCCTTGATGGGCTTTTTCAAATAATAAGTGGAATAAGGTTATTTACTCAATCCACTGACCAAATACTATAAGAGGGGGAACTAAGGGCCTCGAGCACATTATGGTTTAAATTGTCCATCCTATTATGGCTCCTAATGTGATATCATGCATAAACTATAATACAATATAATTATCCATAAAGTCATGTTCTAATTTTGTGATATAGAGTGAATTAATTATGATTTGTACCTGTCGATATAAATATTTTAACACTCTCTTACTTGGACAACACAAACATATGATAGAATACATTCACTCAAACAAAAATGTCCATAAATCATAATCTCACACAAGAAGCATATACCTAAAACAATCATGCATAATAATACATCGATAGGATACAAGTTTATATAACTAGGAAATAGAGATTTAGAAAGCATATATTATACATAAGCAATCCTCACAAAAAGACATGTTACTTATAAATGAAATAAAAGACACCCACACTCTAGGCTCCTAACAATCCCATGTTGGACACGTATTGTTGAAACACACATATAGGTAAGCCTTTGGTTAGTGGGTCCGCTAGTATGTTGTTACTAGGCACATACAATACATCAATGAGAGATTCTGCGACTTTCTCTTTAACAAAGTAATAGTTGATGTCAATGTGCTTGAAGCGAGATGTACCTCTGAGCACTCTAAGAGAAATATATAGCTGTGGAATTATCACAAGAGTTTTAGCAATCTAAAGATGGAGTAAACTCCTCCCAATGCTGAAACAAAATTACATAGCTATATTGCATAACAAGTAGCCTCATAACACTACACACTCTGCCTCTATGGCTGAGGAATCTCTGTGCAATAACCGCGAAAATCCTAAAATTAAATAATGTGATTTGTATATTTAAGTCAAGAATTTCCCAAAAATATCACGTATGAATTTTTGTGATTGAAGAATTTATGGAATTAATGTAATTATTCTAAAATGCTATAGTGAATGTTAAAGTTAAACTATTAATTTTTGTGATTGAATAATTCGGTTGATAAATTCTATCGCGATTTTAAGTAGAAAAAAAATTCAATCTATAAATAACTTGATAATTTTAATAACAAGAATTTTCAGGTGCAATATGATCTTAGTAGTATACCGAGAAATACTCTAACGCTCAATAAGTCCGTAATTGCCAGTTTATTTAAAATCGAAGTTACGTGAGTAGCAATTTTGATAGAGAATACTACACAAGCTAAAGAATCAATGTTGTGGCAAAACTAGGTCATTATCGAGCTTAGATGTAGAAAAAGTCAAATCTAGATTTTTATTAAGTCTAGAAATAATTTTAAGACTAAAAACAGTCCAAAATCAGTATGTGACTAAAACATATATCGATATCAATTTATGTTGTGACTGGCGTCTAATTGTATTTGAAAAATAAGAAAAGATCCATCAAAAAATAATTTTTTCTGTCAGCTAAGTTAGTCATTCCCCGGTAGTATAAAATTCATCTATTTGATAAGAATCTTTAAAGATAAGCTTTAAAGACAAGAGTTTATCTTGATTAAGCATGACATGATGTTGTCCTTGGTGCATTAATGAGACAAAAATCTCATCATCTTTCATTAAGAAATGGCACAACTTTTAGGGGTTCTTAACCCAAGTATTAGATGAAACAAACCAAATCAAGAGCCTAATTAAAGCAAAGTTTTTAGTTAAGATCAAATCAGCCTTGGCTTATAAATAAGTGTCTCATACTTGAGGCATCATTTTTCTCCACTTTGCTCTCATATTTCTCTCCCAAAAATGGGTCTATCATAAAGGATTCTCCAAAAAAAGTTTCCCTTCTATTTCCTTTGTCAAAACTACGTATTACCAAGCTCTCTAAGAGAATGTACACTCTTAATTTCTCCCACTCAAAACTAGTTATAGCTCAAGGGATTCTCTAAGATTTTCTTCCTTTTTCTTCCTCTCAAGAAGCAGTTTTCTCTAAGCTACTTCTCCAAAAATTTTCCATCCATTCCATCATAAACTCACTAGCCATAGAAAGAAAAAGAAGAACTAAAAAGGATTTGAAGAAGAAGGATAAAAGTTGAAGTTTTTAGAGTGTTCATTAAGATAACCCTCTAGGCTTGTCTCTCCATTCTTTCTTAATTAAGAAAACATGTCATATTTGCTTAGTTAAATTTATATGTTAGTGACCAAAAAAAACAAGAAGAAAAAAGAAGGAGTTAGTTGTCCTAGAGAGATCTTCCAAGAAAGTTTCTTTTAGGGAAAAGTTCTAAATTTTACTCCATCAAACTTCTAATTAGTTCAAGTTTAAATTTTTATGAGTTAGCATGTTTTAATAAGAAAATGGTTTGTCATAACTTTTATTTATGTTAATTGGTGTGGCTTTACATGTAATTTGTTGTAATGAGTTAGGCTATGTATGTTTAGTTTAGATATTTTGCATGTTTGATGTTGTAGAAAAATTTTCCATAAACTTTGATCACAAAAACAGAAACCTTAAGATCCAATTTTAAACTTTTTTTGGGTGCAAAACTTTTAGGTTTCGACATTTTGAGAGTTTGAAAAGCCGTCGTTTTCATTACAAGTTGGGTTTTTGGCCAGGTTTTAAAAACTACTCGAGACTACCAAAAACCTTTTTTGGTTGCTGTCCAAAACTGTTTCAGCAAGCAGCCATTATTTTTGGCTGATTCAGGCTTGAATCACAATTTTTGCCAAACATAAAAGTCTTAGATTTTAATGATACGGATAACTTTAATATAGCAACTTTTTCCAAAATCCACTACTAAAATACAATTATGGATAGTTTTCCAAAACTGACCAAAAAATTGTATTTGTGGGCTGTAATGGTTTTCCAAAGTTTCGGGATGCTTTGAGGCTAAATTGTAATTTTTTTCGAACAAAATACTTTTAGATTTCGACGAAATAAAGAACTTTTGTGAAGAAACTTTTACAAAAATCTATCTTTAAAAGAGACTTTTAATTAGGTTAATAAAAAAAATTGTCAAACAATTTTAATCAATAAAGTTTGCAAAAAAATAACCAAAAAATGAATATGCTAAAGACAGTGGACGAGATTTTAAATGAGCATAGAAGCTTCAACCCCATATCTAGAACCAATAACTTCCACGAAAAAAAAAACTTAAAAAAATATCTTGAACATATAATTTTTACGATAACTCTTTAAAACTGACTAAAAACTACCTCTCAATACTAATTTTGCAAATAAACGTTTGCTTGGCTGTAGAATTATTATTTTCGACAAATAAAGAAACTACAACTCTCATGAAAACCTATATAAGTAGTACATTTAGTGTTTTACTAATTTCAAATGCTATTTTAAAGTGCGATTTTGATGCAAAACTTTGAGTTATATGGTAAAGTGTGACTTTGAGTTAGAAACTTCAACTGTTTATAAGTGAACGTTAAAATGGCTATCATGAAAATTTGATATGCTAAATTGTTAATATTATGACACTAGACATGAGTCTGATTCCCGCCTTAGTCCAAAAAGGCACTTGGGTCAAAATTTTAATGATATGGAGTATAGAACACCTTAGGATCGTTTTTGGGCTTAACGGGCTTTCAACTAATTATGAGCCCACTAAATGAATTAGCAAAATGGTTAGAACTTAGCTTAAGAACCATGAATTTATGTAATCTTCAATTTAGTTAATTGAAGTCATATAAACTTGGTAACAACAAGATGATTAATTAATTATCAATCTTAACACAAATTAAAGACAATTAAGAAAAATTAAATCTCATGAGGATTTAATTAAGTAATTAACCCTTATGATAAAAATAACAATTTTTGTGATCCTTTGATAAAAAGAAATGCGATTTAAAATAATGAAAAAAAATTCTTTCAATTATGGTAAAATTTAAATTGCATAAAATAGAGTCATTTTTGCACACACTTAATGGTGTATTATATAGACTTGTTTATGATAGAGGATAAGGAATTCAAGGCTAACAGAAAAACCTACTACAACAAAACTGGTAAGTGGGAATCTCACCCACAATATGAATAGTTTTAAAATGAATGTTTCTAAAAGTAATAAGCACATTTAATTTTATATTAAAGCATGATATGCTATGCCATATTGCATATTCACCAAATAGTTCAATGAAACCTTTAAGCATGAATAATTTTTGAGTATCATACCAACATCTCGACCTCTAGGATGGCGTATGAATTAAATATAAAAAAAATTAGATCACAGTATAGTTAGAACCTTGCAAACTATAACTTCCCAATAATTTCATGCAACTAGTATGATTACTCTAGCACGATAAAATAATAAGACATGATCATAATTGAGCATAATCGGCACATGCATATTATTATTATATGCTATTTTAATGCTTACCAACTTATAGTTTGTAATTGCTGAGCAAAAGCTCATCCAAATTTGTTTTTACGGTAAGTAAACAACTTGTCAGTAATGTCTAAAGGATGGTGGTGATGCGACGGACGATAAGAGTAGAGTTTTAGGATATAGATACCGCGTGCTTCAATTTTCGCACTAATTTTTGTAATATATGACTCTTTTAATTATTTGTGAATCTATATAACTTTAAGTATTATGCATATATGTTTGGATAACTATTTAACCACTATAATATGTTACTACTTCTGTTGCAACATAAAGTAAAGATGGTTTTAGTTAAAAAATTTATCAGTAAAGTTATTTAGAAAAAATGTTCCATAAAATTATGTAATCTATATAAGTTTACGTTTAAGTAGTTAAGTAACAGTCACGTAGCTAAGGTCATTTGAGTTAGTATTAGAGTCAGTGTGTTGTCATCCTACTTTACATCGTCATGCGCCCGTTCTAACATAGTCTAAGTAAATTAGAGTTTGTATATGCTCTTAAGTTATATTTTAATGTTAAGTTACATTCTATTATTATTATTCTATAGTAGATTATGGCTGCACCGATAGACCCACATTAGATAGATGCTCATTGTATAGTCGTGGTATTATTTTTAGATATGGTGCCTAGTACCTTCTTAAGGATCCGCCAACCTTACCTTTTGACATAGTGGATCAATGACCTAAAGGAGATCTTCACTTTGTGCTATGTTAAGGACTATCTATGGGTTTCCTTAGCTATCACTGGACTACAAGGCCATGTTTGGCCTGGTGGCTCAGACTAGGAGCTGAGCACCAATGATGTGATTGTTGAGGGTTCAAGGAGCGACTAAGAGCTGAGTTTGGGGCAGTATATTACGGTGTCGTCTAGGTTCCTAAGGAGCATAGAGATGCTTATATTTGGGATGACATATATTTGAGGTGTTATGAGGCCTTAGCCACTATTTGGGATGCCTATAAGGGGGAGATTATGGCACACTATTGTCAGCGATTCTAAGATGCTTTGTTGCCCAAGATCTCACCCACTATTCCATTAGCTGAGGTTCATGCTCTCATCTAGAGGGGCGTGCCTTAAGACGTACCAGAGATGGTACCCTACCCCAAACAAAATCATAGTACCTAGCATTTTCTGTCGAAAATGGAGACTAGGAGTAGGACAAGGTACAACAACAACTTCAGGCTAATGATATAGTGGTAGCAGCGGTACATAGGAACAAGCAGCAGTTGAGGGACATTTCCATGACGACAACGATGATGACGGTGATGTCTCAGTTTATGTATTGGGAGCATATAATGATGATGTGATGGTGATGATGTTCACGACTATGTGACAGAAGCACACTATGACGATGATGACGACGAGCCCTTGTTAGAGCATATCATTTAAGCTAGTGATGATGACTTCTCCAAGGAAGACGATCACTTTGAGAACGAGATGTTTGAGGATGAAGAGTTTTTAGATACAAACTCAAATGTAGAGTTAGGATTGTCATCAAATGGATAGAGTTCTCCTTTCCACATCTCAATTTTGCATAGGACCCTTTTTTGTTGTATAATGAGAAGAGGTAGACACTCTCACTACATCTTAACATGCCCTCTTGATGTACTGTAAAAAGTGGTAGACCATTCTTACTAGATCTTATTTTGCTTTTTGATGTACTATGGGAAGTGTTAGTCCACTCCCAACAGATGTCATTATACATGTAATTTTACTGATATATGGATATGTGTATAAGATGCTATAAGAAGTGATGTACACTGTTGATAGCTATGTTAAAATTCTAGGTTTATATCAAATTATGTATGCAATGGATATCATTCTGTTTGCCATTTATGTTGATGTGATTTATGTAATTATTGATAACAACATGCATATAAAAAATATAATTTTCCACATGCATAAACGTAGAATTTATGTCAATTTCCTTCATTTGATGATAGGATTATGGTTAGACTACAAGCTCAACCTATTCAGTAGCCACAGCAAGTCAACTTGATGGCTTAGATTGCTAAGATGAGGCAAGTACTGTAAGCCCAACAATAGGAAATGAACACCCTGCATGAATAGCTAGCACGCCAAAACCCAACACCACCAGTTGGAGGGGTGCCGAATCTATAGAGAATCCACTGGTACCATGTGATCCCCTAGTAGTCGAGGACAAAGCAATCAAGATAATCTACTTACATTAATAGATCCTTAGCAGCTAAAGGACAAAATAATCGTGAGATGCCGCCTGCATTACTCGAGTAAAAAATAGTAGGGAACCAAGATGTCTAACTAATGGCAAATGTGCAATGGAATACTATCTTAGAGAAATTCTAGCGTTTGAAAGCCCCAGAGTCCTATGTTTCCACAAATCCTATAAAAGCTGATAATTGGTTAACCGATGTTTAGATGTTAGCAAACTTTATTGGGTTGAATGATTAAGAGAGAGTTCTGTGTGGCTCTTATGCATTGAAGAAGGAGGCCTATCATTGGTGGCAAACTGTGGAGCTGAAAAGAGAGGTAAACAAGATGACCTGGCAATATTTCATTGATGAGTTCCATGAAATAGACTTTAATATGGACACCATGGCAACCTAGGAGGATGAGTTCAATAATTTCTATAGGAAAATATGCATGTGAAAAATGCTATATAAAAATTCAAGTAGTTCGCTTGCCTTTGCCCTCACATGGTGAGCAATGAGTGGGAGGAAATAAGGAGGATGATGAAGATATTTATGTCTAATATCATTGTGGTTATTAGTAATGGCAGTAAGCCTCCCAAGTCTATAAAGGATTATAAATGCCAAGCCATCTGTGTTGATTACTAGGTGATGCAAAATAAACAATTATAAATGTCAAGCCATCTGTGTTGATTACTAGGTGATGCAAAATAAACAAGAAAGGGCTAGATTCTTCAAGGCCAAGAAAGAGGAGAAAGCCAAAGGGAAGAAGAATCTAGAATTTTAGCAGAAGAAATAGGACAACAACTTAAGCCAGGGAAATGAGCAGCAGGGCTAGAATAATTATAACAAGAGGAAGGGAAATCATAACAGGGTAATCAGAAGGGTCGGCCTTAGAAAAAGAACAATAATGGCAATGAAAATAATAGCTACCCCACTTGTTCCAAGTGCGGGAAGAAGCATATGGAAGAATGCATAGCTAGGACAACCTATAGTTACATTTGTGACAAGGAAGGCAACTATGCTAATAGCATTCAAACCCTCAGAATCATTTGGGTCAAAACCAGTAGAAAGCCCCAGGAACCTAGCTGCATGTAGTCCAAGCCAGGATTGAAGGACCTCTAATTTCTCAAGGAAGATTGAAAGCCCTAGAACCTTATGCCCACATCTATGCTTATACTAGGAATGATGCAAAATTTGGATCCTCCATAGTGGTTAGCTTCCTATAGCAAAACAAAATGCTTATGCTTTATTTGATTTTGGAGCAACACATTCATTTGTGTCGTCCAAGTTTGCCAAGCATCTAGATAGAATAAACCAACCATTTAGGATTGCTTTTCCCTCTAGGGAAATTTTGTTGTCTAATTATTGGCTAAGAAACGTACAAATAATTATTTGTGGTAGAAAGTTATACATGAATTTGATAATCATCGATATGAATAATTACGATGTTATCCTAGGAATGGACTTACTAATAAAATACAATGCTATCATGAACTGTCGATGTCGAAAGCTCACATTCAAGCCCACTGAAGAAGACAAGTTTACTTATTAAGGAAAATCATAGAGGCAATTAGTACCGATAATATCATCAATGAAAGCAAGAAAGATGTTGGCTAGTGAATGTATCATACCTAGCCAACCTCATGGATAAGTCTAAGGAGAGCAAGATAGGATTGAAAAATGTCCTAGTAGTCAGAAACTTCATGGAAGTCTTTTTAGAGGAGTTTTCAAGACTTCCTTAGAATGAGAGATCACATTCGAATGATGCCAGAATTAGCACCAATCTCTAAGGTGCTATACTAGATGGCTCTAGCAAAACTCAAGGGGCTTCAAGCACAACTGCAAGAACTATCAAACAAAGGTTTCATTTGCTAGAGTTATTCATCATGGGAAAGAAAGATAGTTCACAAAGGATGTATATTGACTAACGAGAACTAAACAAGATTACGATTAAGAACAAGTACCCACTACCATATATTGATGATTTGTTTGACCAATTGAAAGGAGCAGCTTATTTTTCAAAGATCGATTTGCATTCAAGATACCACTAGCTCTAGAGTAAAGAAGGAGACGTATCAAAAACAACCTTTAGGACACGTTATGGGCACTACAAGTTTCACATGATGCTGTTCGGATTGACCAACACCCTAGCAGCATTCATGGATTCAACGAATAGAGTGTTCAAAGACTGCTTGGAAAAGTTTATTATCATCTTTCATAGATGATATACTAGTATATTCTAAGACAAAGGAAGAATATAAGGAACACTTAAAGATGTCTTTGTAGATTTTGAAGGAGAATCAACTATATCCCAAATTCTCGAAGTGTGTATTTTGCTAAAAAAAGTACAATTTTTGGGACATGTGGCATCCAAGGAAGGAGTTACGGTATACCCTACAAAGATTCAAGTAGTAAGTCAGTGACAAGCCTTGAAAAGTGTGACAGAGATATGTAGTTTTCTTGGTTTAGTAGGATATTATTGATAGTTTGTTGAGGGATTCTTGAAATTAGTGGCACCATTCACAGCTCTCACACGAAAAGGAAAAATAGTAAGAAGGGATTGAGAAGTGTGAAGAAAGCATTCAAGAACTAAAAAAAAAGCTTCCTAGTGCCCTAATGCTAACTATTCCAAATGAAGAAGAAGGGAATTTTGTTATTTGCAATGATGTTTCTAAAATGGGGTTAGAAGTTATCCTTATGCAAGGTAGAAAAGTGGTTAGTATGCTTCACAATAGCTCAAGGACCATGAAAGGAACTATCTGACGCATGACTTGGAACTTGTAGGGGTGGTTTTACATAGATCATCAAAGCCTTAACTACATCTTGAAACAGGATGAATTGAACATGAGATAGTAAAGTTGGCTAGAATTGGTGAAGAACTATGACTATAGGATGCTTTATCACCCTGAGAAAACCAACAAAGTAGCCTATGTGTTAAATTGAAAGTCTATAGCAACACTTATGGCAATCGGGATTTTTCCCTAGCCTCTATAGAATGACATCAACGACCTTGGAATCAAGATAAATTCAGAGAAGTTAACAACATTAACACTCCAACTGACTATCCTTGAGCACATAAATGGTAGTCAAGAACTTGACGGTAATTTGGTTAAGATGTGAGGGGAGGTTCTTAAAGGGAAATAAATAGAATTTACTTTCAAAGGATGGCATACTCGACCACAAGGGTAGGGTATGCATTCCCAATGATGAAGAAATGAAGAAACAGATTCTTCCAAAAAAAGACACCATATTCTATCTATCTAGGTGTAGCAAAGATGTATAAAAGTCTGAAAGAGAATTTTGGGTGGCCTGGAATGAAGAAGAATGTTGTTAAATTTGTATCAAAGTGCCTTACTTGTCAGAAAGTCAAGGCAAAACATCAATGTCCAATAGGTCAATTACAAAAGATCAACATCCAAAAATAGAAATGGGATCAAACAACAATGGATTTTGTGGTCGGATTGCTAGGACATCCAATGGCAATGATCTAATTTGGGTTATTGTAGAACGATTGACCAAGTCTACCCATTTTTTACCCATCAAGCTTAGCTATTTTGTGGAATGATTAGCTGAGTTATATGTGTCAAAAATAGTGACTTTATATGGAGTCCCAAAGTCTATTATCTCCGATAGAGATAGATGATTAAAGTCAACATTTTGGAAGAACGTGCAAAAGACCATAAGCTCTATGATAAAATTTAGTATTGCTTTTTACCCATAAACTGATTGTGAGTTAGAAAGAATTATTCAAACCTTAGAGGATATGTTGAGTACATGTGCCATGGATTTCAAAGGAAATAGGATAAAAGCAACCCTTGATCGAGTTTTCATACAACAACAGTTACTATTTGTCGATAAGCATGGCACCTTTTCAAGCTCTTTACAAAAGAAAATGCAGATCCATAATTCATTGGTATAAACCTATGGAGAAGCATCCAGAGACTACTGACTTCATCAAGAGAACCATAGAAGGTGTGAAATGGATCACTAAAAGATTGGACACAGCTCACAATAGGCAGAGGAGCTATGCAGACAAGCACCATAGACCCCTTAGAATTCCAAGGAAAAGACTTAGTTTTCCTAAAGATTGCTCCAATGAAAGGGGTGATGCGATTTGGTAAGGAGGGATGCTTAGTTTGCAATACATTGGACCTTTCAAGATTTTGGAAAAAATTGGCAAGATTGCATACAGACTCACTTTGCCATCGAAATTAGCTTTACACAACGCCTTTCATGTACCGATGTTGAAGAACTACATACTAGATCCATCGCATGTGCTACACCAAAAGCCAGTCAAAATGGATGCAGACCTGTCTTATAAAGAGAAACCAGTTTAGATTTTGGCTTGCGAGGAGAAAACCTAAAGGAATATGGTGATCCCTCTAGTTAAGGTTTTGTGACGAAATTACAACATTGAGGAAGCTACTTAGGAATGTGAAGAAGATATGAGAAAAAGCTACCTGAATTGTTACAATTTCTGGGACAAAAATTCTTAAGGGGTAGATTGTACTGAGCGAGAAAATCTTAGAATTAAATAATGTAATTTACATATTTAAGTTAAGGATTTTCCTGAAAATATCATGTATAAATTTTTATGATTGAAAGATTTATTGAATGAATGCAAATATTCCAAAATTCTATATTAAATTTTAAAGTTAAAATCTATTAACTTTTGTGATTGTATAATTCGATTGATAAATTCTATAGCGATTCAAAGCAGAAGAAATTTACTCTGCAAATAAATTGAGAATTTTAATAACAATAATTTTCAGGTGTAATATGATGTTAGAAGTGTACCAAGAAACACTCTAATGCTCAACAAGTCTTTAATTGCCAACTAATTTAAGATCGTAGTTATGTGAATAGCAATTTTGATAAACTATGCCGCCTAGGCTCAGGAATCAAAGCTATGGCAAAACTAGTTAGATACAGAAAAAGTCAAGTCTATATTTTTATTAAGTCAAGGAATAATTTTAAGACTAAAAACAATCTAAAATCAATACGCAATTAAAACACATATCGGTATCAGTTTACACTATGATTGGCATCTAACTGTATTTAAAAAATAGGAAAGGTCCTATTAGAAATTAAAGTTTCTTGCCAGCAAAGGTAGTCATTCCCCAATAGTATAAAGTTCATTTGTTTAATGGGAATGTCTAAGGATAAGTTTCAAGGATAAGAGTTTACCTCAATTAAGCATGACATAATGTTGTTCTTGATGCATTAATGAGACAAAAATCTCATCATCTTTCATTAAGAAATAGCACCACTTTTAGGGGTTTTAACCCAACTATTAGCTCAAATAAACCAAATCAAACACCTAATTCAAGCCAAGTTTTTAATTAAGATCAAATTAGCTTTGGCCTATAAATAAGTATCTCATACTCAAGGCATTATTTCTCTCCATTTCTTTCCCATATTTCTCTCCAAAAAAATTTTCCTTGCCATTTCCTCAGGCAAAACCCTGTATGGCCAAGTTCTCCAAGAGAATTTTTCCTCTCAATTTCTCCCACCCAATAACAATTATAGCTCAAGGGATTCTCTAAAATTTTCTCCCCTTTTCTTCCTCTGAGGAACCCATTACCCCTAAGCTTCCCCAAAAATTTTCTTTCGATTCCATCAAAAAATCACTAGCCAAAGAAAGAAAAAGAAGAACTAGAGAAGATTTGAAAAAGAAGAAGAAAAGCTGAAGTTTCTTGAGTGTTCATTAAGTTCATCCTCTAGGCTTTTCTATCCATTTTTCTTAACTAAGAAAAGATTTCATTTTTACTTAGTTAAATTTATGTGTTAATGACCTAAAAAAAAAAAAGAAAAAAAGAGTTAGTTGTTGTAGAGTGATCTTCCAAGAAAGTTTCTTCAAAGGTAAAAGTTCTAAACTTTACTCCTTTAATCTTTTAGTTAATTCAAGTTTAAATTTTTATGAGTTTGTTTATGTTTGATTAAGAAAATGGTTTTTCATAATTTTTATTTATGTCAATTGGTATGACTTCACATGTATTTTGTTGCAATAAGTTAGGCTATGTTTCTTTAGTTTAGGTATTTTGCATGTTTGATGTTGTAAAAAAATTTTTCACAAAATTTGATCACAAAAACAGAAACCTTAGAGTCTGATTTTAAACATTGAACACAAAACTTTTAGATTTTGACATTTTGATCAAAATTCCATGACTGTGAAAAACCATAGCTTTGATTCTAAGATGCGTTTCTAGGCAATTTTTCAAAAGTTCTCATGGCTACCAAAAACTGTCTTTGGTTGCAATCCATAACCATTTCCAGTAGGCAACCGTCGTTTTTGGTAGATTCAGGTTATTTTGGGCCCAAATCACAATTTTTCCATGCACAAAACTTTTAGACTTCGATGAAATGGACAATTATAGCAATTTTTTTTTTCAAAATCTGCCTCTAAAAATATAATCATAGATAGTTTTCTAAAACTGTTCAAAAAACTGCATTTGTGGGCTGTAATTGCTTTTTAAAGTTTCACATTGTTTTGAGACCAACTTGTAATTTTTGCCAAATACAAAACTTTAGATTTCAATGAAACAAAGTACTTTTATGAAGAAACATTTACGAAAATCTATCTCAAAGATAAACTTAAAATTAGATGAATGAAAAACCATAAAAAAATTTTAATCGATAAAGTTCACAAAAAAAAAGTAAAAAATAAATATGCTAAAGACAGTGGATGGGATTTTAAATGAATATAGAAGCATAAACCCTATATTTTGTACTAGTAACTTCCATGAAGAAAAACTTTAAAAGAAAAAAAATTGCTTGAACATATAATTTTTACGATAACTTTTCAAAACTAACCAAAAGTACCTTTCGGTACTAGTTTTATATTTAACATTTGGTTAGCTATAGAATTCTATTTTTTAACAAATAAAGAAATTATAGTGCTCATGATAAGCTATATAAGCCTTAGATTTAGTGCTTTACTAATTTTGAAAGTGCGACTTTGAGTTATATGGATAGTTAAAAGTGCAACTTTGAGTTATAAGACTTTAATAGTTTTCAAGTGAACATTAAGATGGCTATCATGAAAACCCAATATGCTAGATTTTTAATATTATGATACTAGATACGGGTCCAATGCCTGTCTAGTCCAAAAAGGCATTCGAGTCAAAGTTTTAATGATACGGAGTATAGAATGCCTTGGGATCGTTTTTAGGTTTAATGGGCTTTAAACCAATTACGAGCCAAACGAGCCCACTAAATAAATTTTGAAGATTATTAATTAAAACTTAATTCAAGAACCTTGAATTTATGTAACTTTTAATTTAGTTAATTGAAGCCATATAGAATTAGTAACGATAGGATAATTAATAAATTATCTAAATTAATTAATTATCAATCTTAATACAAATTAAAGGAAATTAAGGAAAATTAAGTCTTATGAGGATTTAATTAAGTAATTAATCCATGTAATAGAAATAATGATTTTTATAATCCTTTAATAAAAGGAAATACAGTTTGAAATAATGATAAAATATTGTTACGATTATGCTAAAATTTGAATAGCATAAAATAGAGTTATTCTTACAAACTCTTAATGGGGGTTTTATATATAATTGTTTCCGATGAAGGATAAGGAATTCAAAGCTAATAGAGAAATATATGACAAGGAAACAAATAAGTAAAAATCTCGCATACAATATGAATAGCTTTAAAATAAACATTTCTAAAAATAGTAAGCATGTTTAATTTTATGTTAAAGTATGCTATGCCATGCCATATTGCATACTCAATAGTTCAATGAAACCTTCAAGCACGAATAATTTTTGAGTATCGTTCCAACCTCTCGACCTATGGGAAGGCTTAAGATTTAAATACAAAATTAAAAATATATATGGTGTAGTTAGGACCTTGCAAATCTAACTTCCTAATAATCATGTGCAATCGATATAACCACTTGGGCCCGTTAAAATAATAAGACGTGATCACAACTAAGCATAATTGACACATGCATTTTATTATTATATGCTATTTTAAATTTTTTGCGAATTATAGTTTCTATTTGCTGAGTAAAAGCTCATTTAAGTATATTTATACTGCAGGTAAACAACTTATTAGTAACGTCTAATGGACGGTGGCGATGTGGCCGTTGATTGGAGTGGAGTTTTAAGAAATAGATACTGCGTGCTTTAATTTCCGCACTAATTTTTATTATTTATGACTCTTGATTATATGTGAAACTATATAACTCTAAGTATTATTTATATTTGTTTGAATAACTGATGAACCGCTATAATATATTACTACTTCTATTGTAACAAAAAGTGAAAATGGTTTTAATTTAAAAATTATTCGTAAAGTTATTTAGAAAAAAATGTTCCGTAAAATTATTTAATTATATGTTTAAGTAGTTAAGTAACAACCATGTTACACTATGAGTGTCGGTTTGATAATTTTTATGAAACAACTCCTCTTGCCATCATAACAATATATCTAGAAGTGGATCTCTTATCATCCACGTAGCTTGCATAATAAGCATCACAAAAGCCAACTATGTCAAGAGTGTTAGTATCTTGATATCTCAACATACACTACTACAAATGAGAGATTATGAAACAATTTTTACGAAACAACTCCTCCTACCATCATAAAAATATATCTAGAAGTGGATCTCTTATCATCCACGTAGCTTGCATAATAAGTGTCACAAAAGCCAAATATGTCAAGAGTGTTAGTATCCTAATATGTTAACATACACTGCTACAAATAGGAGATTAGACGACACCTATTTTATGATGTTTTATAAAAAAAAAAAAAAAACCATCATCATATGCATTAAAAAGACACGAGATGGAAATTTTTGTATTTTGAAAATTTCTATGTACACATTAGACGATGGGTTTTATGAAAACCAACATCTAATATGCTAGATTAGATGATATTTTTCATAAAACCATTGTCTAATGTCAACGATTTTCAAAAAAAGGTAGACTTTTTTCCCACTCATTTTTTTACCAAAAAATTTCAAAGTTTCTCCTCCCCTTCTTAAATTTTGAACACTCTTTTCCATTCTACTAACATTCTCTTCCATTCTATTATATCAAAGTTATAAACCTAAAGTTTTCCTCTTAAATCCCCCATTTTCTGTCTAAGTTTTCCTTCGCCCTTGTCTTGAGCACTAAGATTTGGGTACATTTGGAATCTTTTGGAATTTTCTTCATTTGAATTTTTTTTTTCAAATTTTAAGTTTTTTGTTATGTTTGGTTAAGTATTTTTTGCTGTTATTATTGTTATATTTTGTGGATAAACCTAGGCTATGATTCTTGAAATATTTGGGTTACATGAATATTTATTATGTATGTAATTGAAAATCATTATGCATTTTTTCTATGTTGGTACAAATCAAGTTTATCAAAGAAGATGACGTAAATTTGTGAAAAATAGTTGAAATCATTATTTAAGAAGAATCTATTTTGACAAAAATATTTTTTTAAAAATTTTTTCAAGGCTTTTAATGACGGTTTTTACTAGAACCGTCGTATGAAGTGCCACATTGGATGGTTTTACTAAAACCATCCTCTAATATGCCCCCTAGTAAAACCATCCTCTAATATGCCCCCCTAGTATTTTACAAGCATATTATATGACAGTTAAAAACCGTCGTCTAATGTATACTACATATTATGACTGTAGATTAGATGACCGTTTAGCTAACCATCGTTTTATCTTCAGACGACGGTTTAACCTTTATACTGTACTAGTGATATGATCCTTGGCACCTTGAAGGTACCTCATGACGTTCTTACTTGTTTTCCAATAGCTTAGTCCATGATTGCTCAAGTACCTAATCAACATACCTATAACAAACGCAATGTCAAGGTGTGTACATACTTAAGCATACATTAGGCTATCAACAACTGACACATAAGGGACAACTTTCTTCTGATCTCTCTCGACATCATTTTGTGGGCATTGGGCCTTAGAGAGCTTATCACCCCTAACAATTGGTGCCTTACCAGGAGAACAAGAATGCATATTTTAACCTTTTTAGAACACGATCAATGTAGATTCTTTGAGACAATCTAAGAATACCATTGGCCCTGTCTCGAAGGATCTGAATACCTAAAATATAAGAGGCTTCACTAAGGTGCTTCATATCAAAATGGCCAAACAACATTTTCTTTTTCTTTAGTAATAGGTCGATATTATTGGATGCGAGCAAAATACCATCAACACATGAAATCAGAAATATGTAACCGTACTCACTAACAATCATATATATGCACTAATCAACAACATTCTCTTTCAAGTCATCGGTGGTGATTATCTACTCAAACTTTAAATACCATTGCCTTAATGCCTGTTTCAATCCATAAATAAATTTCTTACACTTACAAACCAATTGTTCTTTATCAGAAGCTTTAAACCAATAGGTTGAGACATGTAAACATCCTTACACAAGTCTCCATTTAAAAGAGTAGTTCTTATATTCATTTGATAAAGCTTTAAATCAAAATGAGCCATAATCGTCATGATGATCCTACATGAGTCTTAAATGGATACCAATGAGAAGGTTTCCTTATAATCAAGACCATCCCTTTGACTAAATCTCTTAGCAACAAGTCTCACCTTGAACCTTTCCACTTGGTCTTAAGTACCCATTTGCATCTAATGGGTCTACAACCTTGCAGCAAGTCAACCAAATCCCACACACTATTTTGAGACATAGAACTCATCTCCTCTTTCATGACACATATCCAAAATGAAGATTGAGAACTGTTAATGACTCATCTAAGTGACTAGATCAGAGGTATAACTAATATCAAACTTATGTTCCTGCAGATAAACAAGATAATCATCAACAATTGTAGGTCTACAAACCCTCTGTGATCTCCTCAAAAGAATATCACCACCATCTATATTTGGCATCTCTTGTATTGTTGGATCTTTAGGTTCATCATAAGTAACTACTTGTTCCCCATCACGTGTTGGACCAACCACTAAAGTATTAAACATAGGTATAGGGATAAGGACATGTTCTTACCTAAACGCAATCTCTCTTGGCCCTTGACCACAATAAGTATCATCCTTAAGATATGCAGCTCTGTCTGACTCAATCAATTTAAAAGTGTGATCTGGATGACAAAATCCTAAGCCTCTTGATCTAGTATAATAATCAACAAAGAAACCACTAACGGTTTTCAGATCAAGTTTATTGGATTGTGATTATAGGTTCTCACTTCTGCTTTACAACCCCAAACATAAATGCCACAAGCTTGTCCTCTTACTACACCAAAGCGCATAGTTGTCTTTGAAGCAGATTTACTTGTACTTGATTCAAAATATAAGCAGCTTTCTTCAAAGTCTCAACCCGTAAAAACTCCGACAATGTAAAATTAATCAACATACATTGCACCATATGAAGGACTATACGATTTCTTCTCTTCACAATCCCATACTGTTGAGGAGTTCTTGGCATTGTATATCTAGCATCAATGCCATATTCTTATAGAAACATAGCAAAAGGTTCAAGATTCTATCTAGTTTCATCATCTCCTCTATAATACTTACCCCCTCTATTAAAGTTTATAGCTTTTATTTTCTTTCCTTCTGAAGTTCAACTTTAGCTTTGAAATACTTAAGAGCTTCCAATGAGTCAGACTTTCATGGATAAGCTCAACATGACCATAATAGGAGAAGTAATTAATGAAGGTGATGAAATGCCTACAACCACCCATAGTTGGAGGAATGAAGTGTCCACATATATCAATCTGGATGAAGTCTAGAGTATCAACACATATGTCAGTTTTACTCTTTTTAATTTGGGTAGTCAAATTTCTTTTGATGCAATCAATGCATGTCGAAAAGTCCAAAAAAATTAATATCATATAAAATACCATCTCTTACCAATCTTTCTATTCTCTGTCTAGAAATTTGACCTAAACGTCTATGCCATATAGAAGATTTATCATTGGATCTAGGACACTTGGAACCAACAAAAGTATTATGAGAAAAATTAACATTAGTAAGGGCATCATCCAAGACAAGCTAATGTAAATTAGCACATAAAGTTTTATTTCCAACTAAAATAGAGTTATGATATAAATTAACTTTTTTGTTTCCAAAAAGAAAACTATATCCATAGGTATCTAAAACCGGTACTAAGAACAATTCCTCCTAATCGATGGTATGTATGTGACATGTCATCCCTCCAACAAATGTCCTACAGCTAGTTGTAGCATGATTGTCCCTAAAAGGTCAACTTTAACTCTTATACCGTCTCCCATATATTCGTATTGCTCTACACTAGTGGGCTTCCTTTTACTTGTCATTGCCTACAATAAATTACTCATATGAATTATAGCACCTATGTCTAACCACCAAGAATTTGAGGGTACATCGATATTATTTTATTCAAGACAAAATTGCACCAAACTATTGCCTTTTTTCCCTAACCAAGCTTTATACTTACGAAAATCCATCCTTTTATGTCCAAAGATGCTGCAGAAGTTACATTTCCCATTGAAATGATCTTTCTTGGTACACCAAGAAGATGGAGCAGTATTTTGCCCACTTGGCTTGGCACCCATACCTTTCTTTTTTTTCTTTTTTTTTTTGTTGTGCTTGTTGCCACTAGAGTTCTTAGGAGAAAACTTTCTTTTCCATCCCTGCCTAGCTTTCTCTTGGTCTATTACCATGGACACGCTTCTAGCATCCCCATTCTTAATATCATCCTCTTCCTTACCAAGAATTATTGTCATCTTATCCGCAATCCATTGCCTTTCTAACATTGCTCCTTGGCAAGAATTGCCACCGTCTCACAATTTATCACGCCATATTAATGCATCAAATTATATTATAATTCATGGCATTCAAATATTAAACCAAACATCTATAAGCAAGCCTAGGAAAATAAAATGTTTGATTGTTGTGAGAATTAGCCACAAAATTATATGCTCAAACAACATAAAACATTAATAAATATAATCTTAATGTGGCTAAAATATCAAATAAATCATATAAAAAATAGAAATGAAATTTGAAGCAAAACAACAAAAACAAGGCACTAAATAGACACTTAACGTGTCCAAAAAAAATGTTTTTTTTAAAGGCTAGAAAACGACATGGCATTTTGGGACTTAAAGGAAAAGAATGACAAGTTGTTGTCGTCAAACGATAGCTCTTTTTAGCCCCTTACACAACATGCATTTTTTACATCAGAATGCAAAATAGTACGTCGTTTCAGTCATCCCTGACCTCTCAACCTGCAAATCTAGCATGGGTCAAGCTCGTGACCTGATCCGCTGGAAAATGACCTTGGTGGTCTATTTTTGACGCTTTTGGTGTCCATTTGCTCCAAATTTCATCCTCTTTTGATTTAAACCATTCATTTCACTCAAAATGGCTTAAAAGTTAAAACTTTCTTGGACCCATAATAAGCCATTTTTAAGCTAAAAATGTTCAAAAAAAAACTCCAAATCAGTGTGTGAAGCTTAAGGAAAAAAAACACACACAGAACACATATTTGAAGTATAGGAACTTAAAAATGTGTTTTTTGAGCTAAAATACAAACATGAAAAACTTGAATTTTTAAAGCAAAAAATGAATGAAAAATCCAAAATATAGCCCCAAATCCAAATAAGATAGTATCTGATACCATTTGCTAGATTTATATGATCTTAACCCCAACAAAATGATCAAAACAAACAATCTAGCATTAATTTGAAAACAGAACAATCTTAATAGAGTTTGAAGCAAATGCAAAAATGGTGGTTCTAAGATTACCTCGACCACTTGGCAATAGATATGTGTCATCCATGGATGCCAAAAAAGCCAAAATCAGGTTGGAATTTGGTGTAGAAGCTGTGATCACCAAGAGAGAAGCTTGAGGGTGGTTTGAGCTCTCCTCCTATCTTTCTTCTTCCAAAATTGTGTATGTAACCACACTCCTCACACATACAACAAAAAAAATCTGATGTACTATATAGAGAGTGGGCCTTAATGGGCCGTTTCAAATAACAAAGAGAAAAGGAAATTTGGCCCAATAAATTGGCCAAATGCTATGAAAGAGGGAACCCAAGGGCTTTAAGAACATTATAGATTAAATTGTCCACCTCACTATGACCTTTAATATAATACCATGCATAAACTATTATACAATATAATTGGCCAAAAGTCATGCACTAATTTTGTGACATATTGAGTGAATTAATTATGATTTGTGCTTATCCACATAAATATTCCAACACATTAGAGATTCACCAATCATATTATCAAAACCACAAACTTGTTTTTTGTCACACTCCGGGGTACAGAAGGTGACGTGACGGGTTAATTAAGTTTAATTAAGGAAAATTTAATTAAAACATAAGTTTAAGAATTTAATTAATTACGGACTAGGTGATTAAGCAAACATTTATAATAATTAAACAAATAAGATAGAACAAAACAAAATAAAATAAATTAATAAAGAAAGGAAAAACACGCATGGGGTCCCACCAACCCACAACTTATGCACACACATAGTATCAATAATATTTAAATTACAATTACAGTCTAAAATAGAGAGAGATTAGATGCCTTGATTAATTTGTACAACAACTGTGACGCCCTCCTTCCGGACGCCACAGATATCGTTACATTCATTCGTTAAAACATTATTTGTAGCAAACTATTGTAATTCATAGCATACATTTGAAATCATAGTTTGGAAAAGCATTCCCAGGATCTTTGCATACATATTTTTTTTATATATATATATACAAAAATACAAATACAATTCATAAGAAATCATAATCTTTCTTAATTAAAACAATTTGCTTTTCCATAGTCATTGTATAAATAGTTTGCTAATATTATTTAAATTAAATGGCCTTTGAAAAACAAAAGACAAAATTCTTTGAACATGTCTCGGCCGGTAGGCCGAACTTTCAACTTCGGCAGGCCGAACTCAACCGGCAGGCCGAAGGTCACCCATCGGCAGGCCGTCCGAGGCCTTGTAAAATGGGGTTTTCAAAATCCACAAGATCGGCA